>JADRCD010209066.1:0-41823 GCA_019843815.1 Montemys delectorum
TTTTTTTTTGTTGTTGTTGAGACAGGGTTTCTCTGTGTAGCCTTGGAACTCACTCTGTAGACCAGGCTGGCCTCAAACTCAGAAATCCGTCTGCCTCTGCCTCTGCTGGGATTAAAGGTGTGTGCTTCCACTACCTGTCCGAAAGATACTTCTTATTTTCCTATCTTTGAATTTGCGTTATAAATGGTGATAACGTTATCTTGAATAAATACAAAATTTAATGAGAACTCCAATAAAGACACTGATTTCAAGTGTGAGCCAGTAATTTAAAAAAATATTTAGTGTAATTTAATGTAATGAAATTTTGTTCTACAATAAAGTTGAAGAAAAGACATTTAAATAAAGCTTAAATAGGTTAAAAGTAGTCAAAATGGGATATTCTGAAATATAGGATCAGTGTTTGTATACACTAGGACATAAACCTACCATGGGTAACTTCAAAAGTGAATGGGGGCCTTATCAATTTATGTAGTCTTTTCCTTTTAAAAAGGAAAGCCTAACTTTGTGTTAAAAAAATTGTTTGTTTGTTTTGTTTTGTTTTTATGATACTTAAGAGTACTTGGTTAGTTATTATACCTTAGCTGTTAACAATTGTGTGCATGAAGTCATTATGTTGTAAAATTGACCCATGAAAACTCAGGAGAGGGTAGTTCATCACTAACCAGTGGTGTCCTTTCTGGTGAGAAAACCATGTAGGTCTCATTGGCTCTAAATATATAGCCACAAGTTCTTAATAAAATAGTTATTCTAGAACGTTTTGCCTTTGCTTGAATTCTTTAAATGACTTCCTTCCGTTCCTATTGACCTCATTTAAAAGTTGAAGTTAACTTCAGAATGCCACAGGACAACAATACTCAATATTGCAGTATGGTATATATAGATTTTATGTTTGATGGTGTCAGATACTGTTTTATAAGTACTTTGTTGTTGTTTTTCCTATAGTAACAACAATGTATACAGTTTCAGTAATTTGGCCAAGTCGTTTACTCACAAGTCATTTGATCCTTTCTATTTCGAAGCTAGGGTCGCTACTTGACAGGGAGAAGAAAGCAGTAGTCTTACTTTCTATTGCTGTGATGAACACCATGAACACACGAACATATAGAAGAAGGGGTGCATTTGGGATTATGGTTCCGGGTCAGAGTTCACCGTGGAGGCAGCACATGCAGCAGCGTCAGCTGGAGAAGCACCTGGGAAACCTTAGCTCAAATCTCATAGCACAGACAGGGAGCAGAGGGGGCGGGGGTGGGGTGGGGTGGGGTGGGGTGGGGTGGGAAGAGAGAGAGAGAGAGAGAGAGAGAGAGAGAGGGGGGGAGAGAGAGAGAGAGAGAGAGGAGAGAGGGGAGAGAGCGAGAGCACATACTAGGATTGGCAGGTGCAGGCAGCTTTGAACTCCCAGTAATAGACTTCTTCCATCCACCCTAGCACTAACCAAACAGCACTACCAACTGGGACTGATCTTAAGCTCACATGCCAACGTGGATGGGGCTCGTCTCATGAGTCTTAAGCATCTAGAACAGTGGTTCTCAACCTTCTTAAGCTGTTACCCTTTAATACAGTTTCTTTTCTTTCTTTTTTTTTTTTTTTTTTTCTAGACAGGGTTTCTCTGTGTAGCCCTGGCTGTCCTGGAACTCACTCTGTAGACCAGGCTGGCCTCAAACTCAGAAGTCTGCCTGCCTCTGCCTCTGCCTGCCCAGCCCCAAGTGCTGGGATTAAAGGCGTGCGACACCTTTGCCTGGCTAATACAGTTTCTTATGCTGTAGTGACTTCCAGCTATAAAATTATTTGGTTGCTACTTCACAACTAATTTTGCTATTGTTATTAATCATAATGTAAACATCTGACATGCTGGATATCTGATATATGATCCCGATAAAAGAATCTCTCAACCCCCAAAGGGGTTGTGACCCACAGGTTACGAACCACTGCTCTAGAGGAAGAGCTATAGGCAATTGGTTGCTAAGAGTGGGAGAATCGGTGTTCGACAGGGACGAGCCCTTGATAGGTTAGCCAGTTAGGAAGATCAGTTGCCAAAAATATTTGAACAACACTAAATGATCTCAGCAGATTGTATTTACAAATTTAATATGCATGTATATATATGTGCTACACACACACACACACACACACACACACACACACACACACACACACACACGTTGTGGTAGTTTAAATGAATTGGCCCCTATAGATTTCAATGCTTAGTAACCAGGGAGTAGAAGTCTTTGAAAGGATTTGAAAGATTAGGAGGTGTGGCCTTATTAGCGGATGTATGCTACCTTTGAGGTATCAAAGGCCCATGCCAGGTTACTCTCCCTTCCCCAAACCTGTGGATCAGGATGTAGCTCACATCACCAGCTCTAGCACCATATGTGCCAACATGCTCCCTGCCATAATGCACTAAACCTGAACCAGTTAGCAAGCTCACACTTAAATGCTGTCTTGGATGACAGTTGCTTTGGTCATGGTGTCTCCTCAGCAACAGAACAGTGACTAAGACATATACAAACATGTACCAATTATAATTAAAGATTAAAAAACCATGAATTTGGAAAGGAGTGGGAGGGACACAGATTGGAGAGAGGGAGAAAATGATGTAAATATGCGAAATTCTCAAAAAAAAAGTTTGCATCCCCTTATGGGGGCAGACAGGAGGGTCCCAGGAGCTTGCTGCTCACACCAAGTTCATTAGACTCTGTCTCAAAAAAGGTGAAAAGGGATAGGTGAAGACTGCCAGTGTCAACATTTTTCCTACACAGGTATACAGGTATACACACCTGCACATGTATGTGGACACACACATGTGCCACATGCATATCCAATCATAGTAAATAAAGATCAAGAGCAATGAAAGCAAATTTGTATTGTAAGAAGACAAATGTTCTTGTTTATTTTTGCATAGAATTATATCTTGATCAGACATTTGATATTGCATGGCATAAAATGTCTTTAACATCTGTCAGTGGTGACTGGTACTTTGATTTTATGACCGTTAATGCTGAGAACGTCACTTCACCTATATGGTACAAACATATATGGTAGAAGTACAGTTAGGGCCATTCCAGGAATTGTTGGAAATTGTTTAATAATGCTAAATTAAATTTTATTTAACAATTTTTAAATGAAATTAAAGGAAGTAACAAATACCAGTTCTTAAAACCAAACATTCCAACACATGAAATCCAAAGATTAACCAGCTTGATACATGATGAGGAGTGGTGCTAGGAAATGGGAAAAGCCTTTGTTTTTATAATTCAAAATATGTTTCTAAAAAGGTAGAAGACTTTGTATACATATAAGAACACATTGATTCACAACAGGAAAGTCTGGCTGGAATCAGGGCTGAGTTGTTTGAGGAACTCACTGCGTGATGTGGTGAGATGCTCAGAACTAAGCCTGCAGTGAGGTTGCATGCTACAGCAAGGCAAGCACTGAACTACTAGGCTTGGTGCTAAAATACTGAAACAGGAAAGTTCTAAGGTTTCTGGAGCAGTAACATGTCATCATTAGTACTCTGGATGTGCACGGCAATCCGTTCTCTGAGAGTAGCATACGTAGCAGAGCAAGCAGATCATGGCATTGATTGTATTTTGGGACTGCACAGCAGGTTGGAGCCTGAGGATTATCTTCACTTTAAACCAGAGTAAGTGCTATTTTCAAGTGTAACCTCTAGTGTCTTTAGTGTATAGAGCTTAGCTAAAGATTGAATGGAAGGTTTCCGTGTTTGTTTATATAATAACTCCATGTGCATCCATGTGTGTATGCTCCACAGTACACATCTGGGGTCAGAGGAGGACAACTCATTCATCCAGGTGGGTTCCAGGGTCAGAACTCAGGTCATCAAGTGCCTTTAGAGTACTCTTGGTGGCCTGGGATGAAGTTTTATTTAAGTTCTACAAGCAACTGTATTTCTACAGTTGTTGATTAGTTCTTAATTTTTATTGTTTTATCTTTGCTCTTTGCAGTTTTCCAGAGTTGTTTTTAAACGTGTAATTTTTAACTTGCCTATCTCAGGAGGCAAGTGTTTTCTGTTTCTGGGCATACCTAACCATGTGTTGTTTGCCTCAATTCCCAGCATGAGACAGCAGCAAAGCAACTTTTTTGTGTGCATCCATCTTATGTCTATCTAATGAAAGACTTTCATTTGTGTTGTTTCCTGGGCCACCTGATGTGGAGAATAGGAGCAGCAGGCATTTTTAGTATGACTTAAGAAAAGCTTGGCTTTAGCATTATTGTGTGGTTTCACAGTTTTTGACACTTCAAGTCTGTTTTTTAGCCTAACTGTTAGTGGTGAGGAAGTTTAAAAGACAATGTTAGAACCTGGATTTCTAACTTCTCACACCTCCTTAACACCAGGTGGCAAGTGCTATTAAACATTTGATCAGGCTGATCTAGTTTCACTGCTAAGAACTGCTACAGTCCCATGAGTAGCCTTTTGGTAGTTGCCAAATGCCTCTTGAGACTCCTTAGCTGACTGTAATCTGACAAACTATTGGTGTTTTACCACCCAGGAGTTACATGTGGACACTGATATGTGGCATTGGTCAGGCTGGGATTATGTAGTGGGAGGAAGGGAAGTGTCTTACTCTACTCGGCATGGATTTGAAAGACATAAGAGAATTTATTCTTTTTAAAAATAATTAAACACAAAAATGTAAATTAAGTATTACTATCCTAAGTTTCCTCCCATGCTCTGTGACCTAGCTCTTTGTGTATGGATGACCGGTCTGTGCTGCTTTGAGACTGAGTCTGGGCAGTGGGAGGACAGGGGGGATCCCTCTGTGTGGTTATAAGGAAAATGGAAGGTGGAGCATCCGTTGGGGGTGACTCAGAGCTCTTGGTAGAAGGAAATAGGCATGTGATGGCCACAAGGGTATCCTTTGGCAGTATTCCTTGAAGAGTTAGTGCCTGGAGTTTGGAAGGAACAAGGAAGTCACAAACAAAAGTAAATCAGGGTAGGGAAAGTTCTATGAATCTAGAAAAATCGATCCTAGTTAGTCATTTAAGGGGGCAGGGAGTGCTTAAGGAAGGCTTCCCATAACGTGCACAAGTACACATGAGAAGTGGGTGTTTGGGATCCCCTTTGAAGAGAAAATGTAAGTTCTCACACAGTTGATTTACTGTTTTCAAAGAGAATCGATACTTTAATATTTTTATGGTCATTGATACTGAGATTTAAGGTCTAAGCATGGGAAGTGAGTTTTTTGTTTTTTAATATAGACCATAGAATATAGACTACTCACGACTTTTATAAAATGTCCTTCACAAACAGTCTACCATCCTTTGAGATTCCCCAGTCTTGCTTTATTTCCTACTATGAAAACCAGTTTAGTAGCGTGGAAATTTTTGTGGTCAGTACCACTTGATTTCTTCATGTCCTGTGACCATAGCAAAGAGACCAAATCTTAAGTGTTCTGAGGAGATGCTGTGCTAGAACTGGTACCTAAGAGAAGATCTTACATTTCTGCCCTTGAGTGCCTTGGGAGGAAAAACCCAGTGGTCCTTTAAGTGCCATCTATGTGCCTTATTGAAAAGAGTCATTCATTCATTCATTCATTCATTCATTAGTATTTGCTGGGTACCTACTCTTAAGGTACTGGAAGCAGATAAACACAGTCACTATGATTATGATAGTTAAATAGTATGAGATTAAGGGCAGTGTTTTTCCTGGGCTTTAATTAGATATGGCCTCTGTAGTTATGAATATGAAATACATAACCCATATAGTTTAAAAATTACAAATAACAATTCTTTAAATTTCATTCTTTGTCAATTTGAATAATTTTTTCTTACTAAATAAAAGACGGCAGCAAAATGGAAACAGAATCATTTGTCCTCACTGAATTCAAGTGAAGTGAAGGCTGATTTAGAGATATTTGGCTCATAAATCCTTGATAGGATTTTTCATAAAAAGAAAGTGAAATTGTTAGTTCAAAAGTTTTTAACTTTCAGATATTAGTAAATTTAGTATTCATATAATCATCTTGTTTGATTAAAAACTGGGTCCAGATTGTTTCTTGTCACTATTTTTTTTTTTTTCCGAGACAGGGTTTCTCTGTGTAGCCTTGGCTGTCCTGGAACTCACTCCGTAGACCAGGCTGGCCTCGAACTCAGAAGCCCGCTTGTCTCTGCCTCCCAAGTGCTGGGATTAAAGGCATGCGCCACCACCACTGGCTCTTGTCACTCTTTACGTTTGGTGAGCTTGTTGTGTTGTGACTTACCTGGACAGATGGAGAAATGTTATGCTCTATTTCTTGAAATATTTGTCTCCAGACAGTGCCTTTCATTGCAGAACTCGTCTTTCCAGAATGTTGCTGGTTAGTTTTATGTAAGTTTGACACAGGCTAGAATCATCTGAAAGGAGGGAACCTCAATGGAGAAAATGCTTCCATAAGAGTCAGCTGTCAGGCATTTTCTTAATTAGTGATTGATGGGGAAGGCCCAGCCCTTTGTGGGTGGTGCTGTCCCTGGGCTGGTGTCCTAAGTTCTATAAGAACGCAGGCTGAACAAGCCATAAGTAACAAACCAGCAAGCAGCACTTTTCTATGGTCTCTGCGTCAGCTCTTGTTTCCAGTTCCTGCCCAGTTTGTGTTCCTGTCCTGACTTCCTTCAGTGATAGACAGTGATGTGGAAGTGTAGGCCAAATAAATCCTTTTCTCCTCAAGTTACTCTGATCATGGCGTTTCATCACAGCCCAATAACCCTGACAAGAACTTTCAGATATTCTTTTTTTTTTTTAAAGATTTATTTATTGTTATATGTAAGTACAATGTAGTCGTCTTCAGACGCACCAGAAGGGGGTGTCAGATCTCATTACGGATGGTTTTAAACCACCATGTGGTTGCTGGGATTTGAACTCACAACCTTCAGAAGGGCAATCAGTGCTCTTACCCGCTGAGCCATTTCACCAGCCCCAGATATTCTTATTTTAGTGTTTTCCATGCTGTTATTGTGGGGAGCTACTGGGGAGCACATTGTATCTAATGCTGAAAGCTCTTGCTGCTCCTATGTGTGGGCTCTTCAAAAGCAGGAAGCACAAGTATTCATGTATGACTTGGTTACACATTACTGGATATTAGCTAGCCAAAATTATAAGAGTAATTAATCTGTCAATAATGGAAGGAAGGTATTCTTTCATTTGACAGTTTGATGAAATTGAGTCTCAGAAACTTTATTATTATTATTAGTAGTAGTATTTTAACACAAGAACCATAAAAGCAGATGGAAAAGGTGAATTAATTTTGGACATGGTCAGTATAAAGAATTGGAGAAACAGTTGTACGTTGTTCTTACTGTGCGTGTCTCTTTTCCAGAAACCAATCAAAGTCCTTCTGCTTCATTCTGTTTCCTTCAAATTCCTCACACTTGGTATAACATCTTTTTCCTTCAGCCTTTGATGTAGGCCCCATCTCTTGCTAGTGGTTACTGGTGGGCTTTAGACCCAGGGCCTTACAAACCATAAGGGATTACAGGAAGCTACATTTCTTCTTACGTAGCAGTCAGGCAGTTTGGAGGCTTTATGACAAGCCAGAAAGATAGTCCATTCCTCTCTTTCCAAAGTAAAATTTGCCATCATAGCCAGTGAATCATGTGATTGGATGGCTCGTGGAGAGGCAGGCTATGGAGGATATGTGTGTTCAGTGGCTGTCCCATCACTGGCAAGAATACTTGTTTAAACTAAAGGGACATTGCCTGGATTTCCTGTGGTGTGCTCAGTATGAGCCACACTTCCATTGTGAGATATGGCTTCTGAAAGGAGCTGCCATGTCCATCACACATGCTAGATAGGGAGAGAGCTAAGCAGTGACCTAAGAGCGCCATCACATTGGAGGGATACCCATGTTTCTCAACTGTATTGCATACTTACTGCCATTTGCAGAGATTTATCTGGTTAATTTTGTGAGTGTCTACTCAGTGGTACTTTGTGCTTCTCAGTAAAATACCTGTTGATTCTGAAATGGAGAAATAATTAAATAATAAAGCTTGATTTGCATAGGATTTCTTTTTCTGTGACAGATGCTTGGTGTGTTTTCACGGGAGTAAAGAACATTATCACTTTTGCAGATGTCATCAATCTTTAATAATCAAAGTTCCTTCCCTTGGCAGGAAAGGTGGTGTAGTGGTACAGAACTGTGGTTATTGTTACACTGCCTTATTTACGGTAAACTTGCTTCAGTATTGGTAAATACACTCTAGTGAGATATCTGGGAATCTGTCCAAGAAATCATTAAAATACTGCCTCAGACTCATTGGGCTTGTGAATCATATTTTAACAGCTCAACTGAAATTGAGCCACATGGTACAGTTTAAAAATTCTGAATCCACAAGATAAGGGGAGCAGTATAAATGTATACAACACACTCAAGATTCTGTATTTGAGTAATAAATATATAATTTTGTATTAGCTTTTAAGCTATAAGTTCCCAAATGATTAGTTTATTAAATTTGAAGTATTATAGTGCTGTGATTAGGTATGAGTATGAATACCTTATAAACTAAAATATTACTTGTCTAATAATCAAATCTAAAGATTGAGTAGAAGGTAGAAGCTTCTAAACAAGTGTTAAAACTGATATTAAACACAAGTTAACACTATTGTTTTTCCAAGAAGGTCAAAAACAATAAAATCTAATCTATAATGTTTTTATACGTGAGATGATTTAAGAGAACAGTATGTATTTAGTTATTTTTTTCTAAAAGAGAATATACTATATAAGTCAGTTTCTTTCTGAATATAGGTATATTCTCATTGAAAGGGTGTGGGCAAAGGTTTACATTCTGACACTGTTAGTGTCTAAGTGTCTTTGGTATAGCATGATGCATACAAAACATGTCTCAAAGGTCCTCTTCTCAGTGAATGTTTTGTGTTTTCCAGGTTAGCGCTCTACGTGTATGAATATCTGCTCCATGTAGGAGCTCAGAAATCGGCTCAGACATTTTTATCAGAGGTATGTTTTATGTATTTTCTGCATCACATTTGCTATATAAATGAATGAAAAGTAGACTGAAAGGATAGTTGGTAACGCTGTTATTTAGCAAGTGCTTAGGTATCCTTTGCATAGTACAGCCAGCCTTTGTAGATTTTATCTAAGCATTTTCAGTACCACTAACTGCCTTTCCTGTGCAACTTAATAACATTCTAGTAAACTTTCTAACCATCTATTCCCTTAGAAAGTTACCTCAACTTGGCAGTAATAATCTAGGAAGCAAATTTGCTTTAGAAGCATCCACTAGGTCTGAGGACACACACACATCTGATTGTGGAGGTGTGCGTTTCTATTCCCAGTCCAAGGGAGGTGAGGACAGGCAGATAGATCCCTGGTGGTCACAGGCCAACTATCCCAGCCTACCCATCACAGTTCAGGCCACAGAGAGGCCCTGTTTGGAGGAAAGGTAGATGAGAACCAGTGAGATGTAAAAGTTCTTGTAAGCATGCCTGCTGACTGAGTTTGATCCCTAGTACAGCACTGTAGAGGAAGAGAACAGACTCTCAATGTTGTCCTCTGAGATCCACACAAATGCCACAGCACTCATAAGCACAGGTACCCATAGGTCACATGCACTCGTTCAACACGGACCCACACATGCCTGCACATACATTAAGCCTCCTTCCAGCACACATTTCTAATATCTTATGTTAGCATCATTTACAAGTTTTGATAATGTGAATTTTTTTTATGTGAATAAGAGTTGATTGTTTTGAAACATCATCTTAGGGGCTGGAGAGATGGCTCAGAGGTTATGAGCACTGTCTGCTTCTCCAGAAGTCCTGAGTTCAATTCCCAGCAAGCACATGGTGATGTACAACCATCTGTAATGGGATCTGGTGCCCTCTTCTGGTGTATAGGCATATATGCAGACAGAACATTGTATATATAATCTATCAATCAATCATTCAATCATTTTTTTAAAAAAGAAAAAGAAACATTATCTTCCTTCAAGCTCTGGCTATTCTGTCTTTCCCTGCACTGTTGTGGTTTGGTGTTGATGGTGGAAACAGGCTGACCTCATACTTGCCATAGTCCCGCCTCAGCCTCCTGAGTTCTGAAACTCAGACAAGTGTTCCTCTTTCGCTTTTCCAGCTCTGACTCTGAGTGTTCTTGCAAGAACTCTGTTTTTCTTCTTTATATTATGATAAATATAATGAAGGCACTGAATTCTGTTACTTAGTGGGCACATCATGTACCAAGGCATATTATACATATAATTTTAAATTATTATAAGAAATTCATAAGATATATTATTCCTATTTTATTAATTGAAACATGATTAACTTGGGATCACACAGGTTAAATGAATTATGGAACTAGAATTCAAATTGTCTGTGTTATTTCCAAGGTCATTGGTATATACTGTGTGCAGGAAAACCACAGCTGGCACTGCTTTGTGGGATTCCTTTGGTCTCAAACAAATGCATATGTTAACACTGACCTAGCATTCAATATAGGACTTCGTGGTGGCCATTCTAATGCCAACCACCATCCATTCCAAATAAGAAAATCGAAGAAGATACCTGATGATTAGAAGACCTCACATGTTTATGGGTTCTCAATTTCAGTATAGTGAAAAAATGGCTGTATTGCCAAGGATGATGTTTAGAGACAATGCAGTTTCTATCAAAATATAACAAAATTCTTCACAGAGATAGGAAGGAATGCTAAAATTCACACGAGTGCATAACAAACCCCGGATTGTCAGAACAGTCTTGAGGAAAAAAGAACTATGTTGGAGATAGTAAGGTACACAATTTCAAGTTATGTCTGTGATAACAGGACAAGCATGGCATTGGCACCAAAACAGATATGTAGATCTATGAAATAGAGCACCCTAAAATTAAAGCCCTAAAGCTACAGCCACTCTTGTTTGACAGCCATGTAAACAACGTACATTGAAGACTAAGAAGCCTTTCCAAAAAATAGTGCTGGGAAATCAAACCCATACACAGGGCAATGAAACTAAATTCCTCTTAGTCTGCAAAAATCAGTTGCAAATGTGTCAAAAACTTTAGTATGAGACTTGAACCGTTGTTGCATGGAAGTATCAGGAAAATAGTTCGAGTCATGGGCATAAAGATTTTCTGTAAATCTCTAAAAACTCAGAAAATAGCACCCAAGAATTGTCATGTGGGACTACATGAAATGGAAGATCTGCTGTATAGTAAACATTCAAGCAACAGGATGTTCTACAAACTGGAGAGTCCTTTGCTAGCCATACACCTGAAAGAAGATTAGCATCTAGAGCATATGAGGAACTGAAAAACTTCCAACACCAAAAGACTCCTGGAACACCTCAGTCAATAACTGAGCTAGTGAGATGGGTCACAGAAGATGAAGATGAAGCACGAATGCATGGTAGAACTGTTCTTGAATGCCATCTCACCCTGGAGTGGCTTAAGACAGATGGAAAATTCTAGTGAGGGTGTGGGTAAAGGGAACCCTTATACATTACTAATGTTAATGCAACTTAGTCCAGTCTATATGGAAGTTCTCACAGAACTAAATACAGAACTACCATATGACCCACCATATCCTCCCTGGGTCTAAATCTATAGAACTCTGAGTCAGTACACCACAGATACACTTGTACATTCATGTTTATTGCAACGCTATTTGTAGTAGCCAAATTATTAAGGTATCCATAAATAGAGGGATAAATAAATAAAATATAGTAATAAGAATAGTAAAGTTTCATTCAGTCATAAAGAATAATATAATGATGTTATTTTCTGGGAAAACAGATACAACTTGAGATCATCATACTGAGTAAAATAAATCACCCCCCTCCCCCCACACACACACACACATTGAAGCAGGAGGGAGGCTGGGTAAGGAAGTAGGCCAGATTGGGCTGGGGTGGGAGATATGGCCAAAGCACATGGTCTACTTGAGAGTAATTGTTATGATGCCCAGCACTATGTACAATGAATGTACAGCAGCAGAGAGGAGGGGAAGGAGTAGGTCATGTCAAAAGAGGTTTTATCCTTAGCTGAAGAATCTTCACATATAAAAATTATGTGTACACACTTATAATTGTTTAAAAACAATAGAAAATGCATTCTTCTGAGTGGTCTTAATTTAGAAATGGAAGCTTAGAGTGTGTTTATGATACTTACTACTTTGCTGACTACATGCTAGAGTTCTTGATAATTTTAGTTGGCTATATTCAATTCCTTTTTATTTCCTTAAATTTTAAGTGTCTGCAATATCTAATTGCTTGTGATTGCCGTATATACCCCAAGGCTCTGTCTTCTGGGCAGTGCTCATTTTTACTGCCTGAACCCTTCTCCACTTATGTACCTAAAGAACTTAGATGTCACTGCTCACTGGGAAGAGTTTCTCGGGGCAGTTGGCGTTAAGATGTTACTGCAGCCTGCAGGCACCCCCACAGGAAGATCATTACATACTGGAGTGACACAATTTTTACATTGTCTTATTCATGAAAGAGCCTATGGAATTTTAATTAAAAGAATAATATCATTAGGACTATACTTTAGTGTCCCTTGACTATAGACAGAACAGAGAGAAAGAAAGAGAAAGAGAGGGAGGGAGGAAGGGAGGGGAGGAGAAGAAAGGAAAGAGAAGAGCCTGAATAGAGTATTTTATAGCTCTGCACTTTTCTTAGAGTTACTTTCTCTCTTAATTTTATTTGAAACACACACAGTTAGAGCATGCTCATTGTAGAATGACTTTTTAACCAGCAAGTTGTGTATGACTGTTCATATTCTATCAATCCTCTCTACTCTAGTTCCAGATTTTTACCTCATTTACAACTCTTACACAAGAAACCTAACATAGGCAGAATGGCTTATTTGAGTTGAGTATTTTGATAAAGAAATGAATGAAGTAGTTACTTCAATGTAATGTTTTCAAGCAAAGTTCTCCTTCAGGATTGATGAAGTTCTGAGTGACTATGATGTTAATAAGTTCTGAGTCTGGATTACTCTGCCGGATGTTTTTTTTCACTTCCTTGGATGGTTGTTACACTTGGGGAGGGCTGATCAGAACTGCTGATGGCATTTGCTCTGTTTCTCAGCTCAGTCACTGGGTGGAATCTTTTAAAAAGTGCTCTTTACCTGAGCCATCAGAAATCGAACTGCTCCTGATGACTTTGTTGTTGAACAGAAGAATGAAGAACATGATTATGTCAGCCTGGCTCTTCCCCATTTATTATAAAATATAAGATACTGGAAAGTACAAAACAAACAAGGAAAAGAGCCTACAAAAGGCACAAAAAACAGATATAGATACAGAGAAAGACCAACTCATTCACAAACTCAGGAATTCCATTTGTTTTTCTCTTTTCTGTTCAACGAAAAAATCACTGGACTAAAAGCAGCGATCAAACTGTTCTCAGGCTGCATTAAGGGGTTCAGGGTTACTTTTGATAATTTTTTTTTTGAGACAGGGTTTCTCTGTATAGCCATGAATGTCCTGGAACTCACACTGTAGACCAGGCTGGCCTCGAACTCAGAAATCCACCTGCCTCTGCCTCCCAAGTGCTGGGATTAAAGATACTTTTGATAATTTTTAATTATCACTGCCCCAGACCTAAATATAGTTTGAATGACTTTTCCATTTCTTACTCCTAATAGGAGAGGAGTAAATGCCCTCGAGAAACACTCAGCACATAGCCCTGTTCTGCTCTGTCTTGACCAGTAACATGAAGCTGCAACAGAACATTCAGGAACTTTTAACTCTAGGTCAGCTTTACTATTTCGCGCTCATTGCTAGTTGCCTTTTTCTTTTCACAATATTTCCATAGACAGAGAATTCTTGTTGGTTCTTGGAATTTTTATAATATTCATGCTTGGAAATGAGGCTAGATGTTCTTAACAAATACAATTAAGAATTAAAATGTTAGACATGTGTAGTGGTATATGCCTTTAATCCCAACACTTGGGAGGCAAAGGGAGGTGAATCTCTAAATTTGAGGTCAGCTTGGTCTGCAGAGTGAGTTCTAAGACATGGAGGGCTATAGAGAGAAACTGCCATGAAAACAAAGCAAAGCGAAACAAAACAAAACAAACAGCAAGAATTAAAATGTTGTTGTAGAGCTATCCATTTCCCTTTCCTTTTACAGTTTGTACTCTTAGAGTCTTTGTCATGTTGGCCAGCAAGTTAGCTCAAAACGGTAGCATTGTAGCATCTAATGAATGGGCTGCTTCTTCAGTGCCCAGTTAGTGGACATTATAGACTTCAAAGTATTATTCTCCTTTTCACCTGTATAAAGAAGGAAATAAAATTGTAGCCAATTTCTTGAGCATTAATTTGAAGGCCGTATAGTTCAATCTATAAGTGCCTTTTAACCAAATGTCTTGAGTTTGAATATGCTCTACATCTTAGCTGCTTGTCTCAATTATAAAAGAAACGGCTTGGTGCATGTAAGTTGTATAGAATAGTATCTAGAAGGTAATGTTGCTCCAAGGTCTGGCTTTCTGCACTTGTGACCAGGAATTTTCTATTTTTTGTAGCTTAGTGTTTGTGATTTCTCTCTCTCTCTCTCTCTCTCTCTCTCTCTCTCTCTCTCTCTCTCTGTACTTTGTGGGCACAATAGTAAATATATATCTTATGTGTACATGGATGTACCACAGGTCCATCACTTGGAGGACCTATAATAATCTGACTTTTTGGTGTAACTCTCTCTAGTAAAATGCCTCCAGCTTTAAGATCTAGTGTTGTAAGTTCTCTCAAGGCTTTCCTGACATCTGTGAACCTTGGTGGAGGGACACTGACTTCTCTTGCTGTACTTTCTTGTTCCTGTGGAGTGTTACACAATATATTCTGCTGCTCATAGCCACCAAAAGACATTTAGAATAGAACCCAAAACCAAAAATCGCAAAGGACCATTGAGGAGTTTTCCTCCAAATTTTTACATATATACACACATATACACACCCCACCCCCACCCCCACACCCCTCATACCTATTCTTATGTGTACATAGATGTTGCTAATATCCAGAATTGCTAACTGCTTCACTTTTGGAGCCAGAGGGCTCTGCTCTTGATCTCCTGCTAGCATCTCCTGAAGGCAGAACTCAACCAGAAGCTAGCCAGCATCAAGGAGGCTAAGCAATGTCATTTCCAGAATCCCTCTCCTGAGTACAGAGTGGTATATATAGGAAGGTGGAGCTGGTCTATGAGTATCAATATGCTTTGAGGAGAACCGTCCGTCCGTCCATCCATCCATCCATCCATCCATCCATCCATCCATCCATCCATCCATCCATGTTGACTTGTTTTAGTTTAAGTTTTTGAGATTGAATTTTGCAAACATCCTGGCTGGCCTAGTACTTGCTATGTAGCTGAGGTCAGCCTCAAACTCCTGGAAATTTCTTTTGTTTCAGTTATCTGAGTGCTAGGTTTATAGGTGTGAGCCACCATGCCTGGTGAGTACCAATATATCTAGTTAGAAGCAAGTAAGGATGAAAAGTTAAATAAATGTATGCATATTGATTTTTTTTGTTTGTTGACACAAATTTTTATAATTTTTCTTTTTAAAATTTGTTATTATTTAAATGTATTTTTTGGTTGTGAGCCTAGCCTTTAACGGCTGAGCCATCTCTCCAGCCCTATTTAAATGTATTTTATACATCAAACTTAATGAGTATTTTGAAAAATCAAATAATACATAAAAAATTTGTTCAACTTTTATATTCATATCCTTTCATACCTAAAAATATCATTAATGAATATTTAGTACTACCAATAACTGAGGATCCTATGTCTAATGTTGAACACTAAATTGTTTTAAAACATACAAAATATTCTTTGGGAGTTAAGCATCGTAAAAGAGCATAAAATATTAAAAATGAATCATTAAGAAATATGTTCAAAGCTGGGCAATGGTGGCCCACGCCTTTAATCCCAGCACTTGGGAGGCAGAGGCAGGCGGATTTCTGAGTTCGAGGCCAGCCTGGTCTACAGAGTGAGTTCCAGGACAGTCAGGGCTACACAGAGAAACCCTGTCTCGAAAAATCAAAACCAAAAAAAAAAAAAAAAATATGTTCAAAAGCCATTGACATACCAAGTGAGAGAGTATTTAAAATGCATTATATATTTGTGTACATTTTCTAACAATCTGTTTACTTAAAAAATATTATCATTGTTATTGTTCTCCTCCCCCCTCGAGATAGGGTTTCTCTGCATAGTCCTGGCTGTCCTGGAATTTACTCTGTAGACCAGGCTAGCCTTAAACTCAGAAATCTGCCTGTCCCTGCCTCCCAAGTGCTGGGATTAAAAGTGTGTACCACCACTGACTGGCAGAGAAATCATTTTATCAGTAAGTATATTTTTAAAAATTTCAAAATGGCAAAAACTCTTGAAGTTAAGCATTAAGGAAATGCTAATTTCAGGCACAGTGAGAAAAATTATCAATTTCCATGATGTTTGTAGAACATGATTTTAATATTTTCAGCTGTTAATATTGAACAAACAGAATAATTATTTTAAGATATAATTCATTGTTATGTCTCTTTTCATTTCTGATTTTATTAATTTCAATATTGTCTCTGTGCCCTCTGGTTAGTCTGGCTAAAGGTAGTTCTCAAAGAACTACCTCCTGGTTTTGTTGATTCTTTCTATAGTTCTTTTTGATTCTGTTTGGTTGATTTCAGCCCTGAGTTTGATTCTTTCCTGCCATCTACTCCTCTTAGGTGTATTTGCTTCTTTTTTTTTCTTTGGGGGGGGGGTGTTTTGAGACAGTGTTTTTCTCTGTGTTGTACTGGCTGTCCTGGTACTCACTCTGTAGACCAGGCTGGCCTTGAACTCAGAAATCCACCTGCCTCTGCCTCCCAAGCGCTGGGATCGAAGGTGTGCGCTACCACCGCCCAGCTATTTGCTTCTTTTTGTTCTAGAGCTTTCAGGTGTGCTGTTAAGATGCTAGTGTAAGCTCCCTTCAGTTTCTTTTTGGAAGCAATTAGAGCTATGAGTTTTCCTCTTACCACTGCTTTCATTGTGTCCCATAAATTTTGGTATGATATATCTTCAGTTTCATTAAATTATAAAAAGCTTTTAATTTTTTCTTTATTTCTTCCTTGATCAAATTATCATTGAGTGGAGCATTGTTCAGCTTCCATGTGTATGTGTGCTAGCCTTAGTCCGTGGTGATCTGATAGGGTGCAGGGATTATTTCCGTCTTCTTGTATCTGCTGAGGCCTGTTTTGTGACCAATTATATAGTCAGTTTTGGAGAAGGTACTGCTGTGAGGTGCTGAGAAGAAGGTATATTCTTTTGCTTTAGGATGAAATGTTCTACAAATATCTGTTAGATCCATTTGGTTCATAACTTCTGTTAGTTTCACTGCGTCTCTGTTTAGTTTATGTTTCCATGATCTGTCCATTGCAGAGAGTGGGGTGTTGAAATCGCCCACTGTTGTTGTGTGGGGTGTGATGTGCGCTTTGAACTTTAGTAAAGTTTCTTTTATGAATGTGGGTGCCCTGCATTTGGAGCATAGATGTTCAGAATTAAGAGTTCATCTTGGTAGATTTTTCCTTTGATGAGTATGAAGTGTCCTTTCTTATCTTTTTTGATAACTTTTGGTTGAGAGTTGATTTTATTTGATATTAGAATGGCTACTCCAGCTTGTTTCTTGGGATCATTTGCTTGGAAAATTGTTTTCTAACCTTTTACTCTGAGGTAGTGTCTGTCTTTGCCACTGAGGTGCATTTCCTGTATGCAGCAAAATGCTGGGTCCTGTTTACGTATCTAGTCTGTTAATCTATGTCTTTTTATTGGGGAATTGAGTCTATTGATGTTAAGAGATATTAAGGAAGAGTGATTGTTACTTCCTGTTATTTTTGTAGTTAGAGGTGGCATGATGTTTGTGTGGCTGTCTTCTTTTGGGTTTGTTGAAAGATTACTTTCTTGCTTTTTCCAGGGTGTAGTTTCCCTCCTTGTATTGGTGTTTTCCATCTATTATTCTTTGTAGGGCTGGATTTATGGAGAGAGATTGGGTAAATTTTGTTTTGTCATGGAATATCTTGTTTCCTCCGTCTATGGTAATTGAGAGTTTTGCTGGATATAGTAGCCTGGGCTGGCATTTGTGTTCTTGTAGGGTCTGTATGACATCTGCCCAGGATCTTCTAGCTTTCATAGTCTCTGGTGAGAAGTGTGGTGTAATTCTGATAGGTTTCCCTTTATATGTTACGTGACCTTTTCCCCTTACTGCTTTTAATATTCTTTCTTTGTTTAGTGCATTTGGTGTTTTGATTATTATGTGATGGGAAGAATTTCTTTTCTTATCCTGTCTATTTGGGGTTCTGTTATTATATTGTTCACTACTTTGATTCTTTATTGTCTCTAGATTTAGAAACAGGTTTTATTGATTAAAAATTTCATAATTTTTTATGCCTTTAGAATATTTTTTATGTGAAATGTTTCATGATCTATTATATTTTATCAGTCCTACTACATATGGTCGCTTAGATTGTTTCCTGTTTTACAAATGAAAAAATGCTTAAATGAGAAATAATATATAAATATATAAAAAGTTATACACTGGACAATATTTATTTATTTTGTAAAGTTCTGGGATAGGAGTAGTTCTTTGTTTTTAAATGGGAGACCCTTGAGAACCTGATAAATAATAAATGGGCCCCCACATTAGAGAAATCCAGTATCATTTTTTTTTTTTGTCAACTGTCCAAGTCTTACTAATCCTGTAACCCAACCATTGACTCATATTAAAAATCTCTGGTATAAAAACAGTAAGGAGACATGATAGACAGGTTTTCTTTATTGCTAAAATTTATTTCCTAATTTTCCTCAAAGGAAAATGGATTGTATTTTTATACATTCTCCCCACCCCTACTTAGCCTTCAAAGCTAATCCCATTTTTTATGGGATGTTTGATTAGTCTTGTTCGATAAGTTCTCTCTTGAGCACACTTACCTTATCATGTTTATGGGATGGTTCATAGGAGCATTGTTGTATGAGATAACAAGCATGTAAAATGTACTATACCACAAGCCATGCTTTACATCAGTTAATGTGTAGTTTGTTCATGATTCTATGTTTGTTCTTAGCTTATGTAGAAATGACTAAAATGCTGGATTATCTGATAGAGCTGGCATAATCATAGACAAGGTCCCCAAATCCCAGAATATGGCAGAAAAAGAAGTTTTAAGAATTACATGGGCTGGGCAGTGCTGGCGCACACCTTTAATCCCAGCACTTGGGAGGCAGAGGCAGGTGGATTTCTGAGTTCGAGGCCAGTCTGGTCTACAGAGTGAGTTCTAGGACAGCCAGGGCTACACAGAGAAACCCTGTCTTAAAAAAAACAAAAACAAAAAAAACCCAAAACAACAAAAAAGAATTATATGGAAGTTATTATTGAATAGGGATTATAGCACAAAGAGATAGGCATATGATATGAAGAGAGGTGGATATGATATTTGAATCAGAAAAAAAAATCAGAGAAGGAAATTCCATGTTGAGACTAGAACAGGCAGAAGGAAACCCAGCAAAGACAAACTTAGTTGGCATAGATGTTTTCCAAACATAGAATCAAGCCCGGGGCCCACAGTGCAACACTCAGTGCATAGATCATTCCCATTTAGAACAAATGGTTTAGAATGTCAGCCAACATGGTTACGTTCTGGCCATTTGTCAACACCACTGATTATTAATGAGTGCATGATAGATAAATAATTGCATAGATGAATGTAATTTTGCAATTAAGTCTTCCATTACCCCTTTCCAGAAGATAGTTGTAAATTTGGTATTATTTATTTAATATACACACATTAACCTGTACTCTCTCTCTCTCTCTCTCTCTCTCTCTCTCTCTCTCTCTCTCTCTCTCTTTTGCTTTCAAAAAGAATATTCGTATTGTACTTATAGTTCTCTTTTCAACTTGCCAAACTAGTAAAGCATGCCATTTCCATGCAGATGCAACCTGTTCTTTGTAATAGCCTCATGCTGTTCTTAGCATATAGATATCAACATTTGCATTATATTTGCTATTGATATTTTTTAGGTCCTTTCTGATGTTCATTTCCCCCAAAACTTTTTGGCCTTACTGAGAAGATTTCCTTCTCTCTTCAGATAAGCTCATGTGGACTATTGTTGGTTTGAAAGTAGCAGTATCATTAAGTGTGGAAACATTTCTGGCTTCAAGTGTTGTTCATTCAGTAACTGTAAACAAAGGCTTCTATGTCTGGTAGACTGAACTGCACGATGCTTCTGGTACAGAATTGTGATTTGAAGTGTGAAAGGTAGCCTCTATTCACTCTGTAGTAAAAATGTGTTCTTAGAATGGAGCAGTGATATGTGGGGTGCATTTTGAGTTTCTTTAAGGAATAATATAATGCAATGTTTAAAAATACAGAGATTTACCTCCAGGCGTCTTCTGGTAAAAAGCTGTATCGACATAACACATACAGGTAACTTCGCAGCACACACAATCTCTGAAATAGTCTCTGATTGGTTGGAAGTGCATGGAGACTGATTGTGGTCACTGGTGTGCTGTAACTTGCATTTTTTTAAATCCTATTTTTAAGATACACATTCTTTTTTTTTTTTATTGTTATATGTAAGTACACTGTAGCTGTCTTTTAGACAGCACCAGAAGAGGGTGTCAGATCTCATTACATATGGTTGTGAGCCACCATGTGGTTGCTGGGATTTGAAGTCAGAACCTTTGGAAGAGCAGTCAGTGCTCTTACCCACTGAGCCATCTCACCAGCCCTTAAATCCTATTTTTAATGATGGTTCTTAAACACTTTAAACTTTCTTGTAACCCACCACCCACTAGAAGTAGTGGAAAAGAAAGGATATGGGGGAAGTGAGTCTGTTTTTCTTTGGAGCAACTCCCATCTGTGTTGTCTGGAAATCAGCAGTTCAGTTCACAGGTCAGCAGGCAGCGGCAGTTTGCTCCACTCGCAGACACCTCACAGCAGTCCTGTAGAGGTGGGTGAGCAACAGCAGTGACGAGACCTAGCAGAGACAGCCAGGCCTCAGCCTCAGCTTGAGTCAGGAACAGGGAACACCAGGAGAAGTACTCTGCTCTGCCTCTCTCAGGAAAGTGAAGATCTGAGGAGACAGGAGGCCCACAAGTGTTGCACAGCTAGCTCGATAAGCAAGCCGATTTCTGTCACTCTGTGGAGTCCTAGTTATACCCTCCAAACACCATGTGTCCTCCATGTGCCTTGCCTTAGCATGTGTCTTGCCTCAGCATATTCACCCAGTCAGCGCAAGTCCTTGCAAGTAGCAACAAACTGCAGCACACCACCAAAAGTATTTTGGTGTGTTTTTTTTCCTGACAAATGCAGCTCAACTACGCAATGTAAGGTGGACCAATACATGTGTGTAGTTAGCAAAGAATCCTTCATCACATGTCCTTTCCTGTATTTGCTTTAGCAGAACATTCTCTCTCCTATGTCTGCATCAGTGAAATGTTCCTTTAATGGGTCTGCCTTAGCCTTTCATACCTGTGTGCACTTTAAGGAAACATTCTTTCATGTGTTTGTTCCAGCAAAACACCATCCAAATGACTTTCTTAAGTTTCTACTTCACTGTGCAGGGCAGGTTGACTGAGTCTAATCCTACCTCCAGTATCCCTGGCACTGAGCCCTTAGGTAATTTCACTTTGTTTTTAATTAAGAACCAGCTGTTTTATTTCACGGGCATGTTATGCAAAGCCAAGGTGAACTGGCATCAAGTATGAAAAACAATATTTTGAAAACTTGTTATTTCTAAGATTGGGTTAATTCTAGTGATCCGAATTTTAGTGTTTGGTGCATGTTTATGATCTTACAACTTTTCACAAAGACTTTAGTCAGTAAAGATGTATAGAGGAAAAGATTGAGAGAGCAAGACAAATGTTTTGGACTAAATAATATCTAATAGGACTCGAGGGTTTTTTATTTCTCTCAATCCTAATTAAGAAATATTCCTTAGTGTTTATAAACCAAAGGATATAATGAGTGACTTATATTATCAGATACAAGGGAGACACAAATACACAATTTCTTTTATGTTTCTACTTAGAAGAACTCACATTGAATTGTCTTCACTTATGTGATATATGATTTATTTGTGTTTATTGTTCACATTTAGTCTTCCTAACTTCATTGATTACTCAAGTTTTTATTTAACTTTCTTAAAATCACTCTTGTATTTTGTTTGTTTACTTTCTGAAAGTTCATTAGTTTTTATTTTAAAATTCCAAATCATTTATATCTTACGTACTTAAGAATTCTAGATAAAGATAGTGAACCAAACAAAAACTTGCTCACATCTAACTTCTGCCCATCATAGTAAACTGTAGTTAGAACCTCTGTCCCGAGGCCGTGGAACTTCACTTATGCTTTTGATCTCTATGTAGTACATTCTTATGGACTTAGCCATTATTAAAAAGAAACATGACAGAGTTGAAATGACAAACACTGTGAGCTTGGCATCCTCAGTCATGACTCATGAACCCTTCTATGTGTATTTGATCCTTCTGCATCACCTAATATTACCCTTTCTTTGTCTTCTTACAAAGTGTTAAACTATACTAACACTGGGGCTTCCATTATAGGATGCATTCCAGGGAGAACATGCATCTCTTTTGTTTCTGAATTTCAGTGACTTTGTTTAATACTATATACATTTTTTTGTTAGTTTAGTTTTTTGTTTGTTTGTTTGTTTTGTTTGTTTGTTTATTTGTTTTTTCGAGACAGGGTTTCTCTGCATAGCTCTGGCTGTCCTGGAACTCACTCTGTAGACCAGGCTGGCCTGGAACTCAGAAATCCACCTGCCTCTGCCTCCCAAGTGCTGGGATTAAAGGCGTGCGCCACCACTGACCCGCAATACTATACATTCTTAGTCCATCCATTTTCTTCCAAATTTTGTGTTTTCATTTTTTCTACACCTGATAATATTCAATTTTATTTTATCTGACATTTATTTTAATTTGTTTTTAATTGAAATAGAATTACATTACTTTCCCCTTTCCCTTGTTTGCCTACTGCTTCTCATAGCTACCCACTCTGGAGCCCTTTCTGTTCCCTCCCCGCACTTTCTCATTTTCTTTATTATTTTTACAAAATTTTCATTATCCATTTATATGTTGATAGATGTTTGTTATATTTCCTTGCTAAACTAAATAGAGCAGCAATAAACATAGTTGTGAAAATATCTCCGTGGAAGGAAATAAAGTTTTCCAGGTATACTCCCAGGAGTGGAATAAACTGGGTCATATGGCAGTTCTATTTTTAACTTTTTGATGTACCTCCAAACTAATAGCTAATGGCTGTATTATTTTGCACCCCAACCAGCACTAGCTAAGGTCTCCCCCATCTTCACCTACATTTGTTGTCAGATTTCTTTTTTCTTTTTCTTTTTTTCTTTTTTGGTTTTTCAAGACAGGGTTTCTCTGAGTAGCCCTGGCTGTCCTGGAACTCACTCTGTAGACCAGGCTGGCCTCGAACTCAGAAATCCACTTGCCTCTGCCTCCCAAGTGCTGGGATTAAAGGCATATGCCACCACCGCCTGGCTGTTGTCAGATTTCTTGATGATAGCATTTGACAGGGGTGAGATGGTATCTCAAAGTAGTTTTAATTTGTCCTTCCTTGATGACTATAGATTCTGAACACTTTAAAAATAGTTATTGGATACTTCTGTTTCTTTAAAAACTGTATGTTCATTTCATTTATCCTTTTGTTGACTAGCAATTTTAGTTTCTTGGTATTTAATTTCTCCTCCTCCTCCTCCTCCTCCTCCTCCTCCTCCTCCTTCTCCTCCTCCTCCTCCTCGTCCTCCTCCTCTTTTTCCTCCTCCGCCTCCTTTTTGTAAAGTATAGGTGTTAGCTCCTTCTGAAGTGTAGAATGGGTGAAGATTTCCCCCATTCTATTATTGCCTATTTGCTCTAGTAGTTTCCTTTTAATTACGTGTCGTCCTACTGTCAATATTTGGGACTCACTCTTCTGCTAATAAAGTCCTGTTCAGAAAGTTCTTGCCTATCCCAAAGGCTATACCATGTTTTCTTCTAGAATTTTCAACATTTTAGGCTTTAAGTTGAGTCTTGAAACTTTGCTTGATCTGGTCCCTGTTTACTCATCTAGCCTATCTCTCAGTACCCTCTCTTACAACCTTTATTCTTGTCCTATCAGTATACAAGAACCCTTTGAAATATGTTACAGTCTTTCTTCAATATTGGCTTATTACCAAAATAAAGAGGTTTTCCCTCGAAGCCAGATTCTTTTTATTCATAATCATAAAAATTATAAACCCTTCCCATCGAAGTACAAAGAAACCTGACTTTATTCTCCAGTGCTATGCCAGACAGTAACCTGTGTATTATCCATGCCAGTGAGGTACAACTGAGATGAGCGAGCAGCTTAGCACCCTGCAGTAAAACATTTGAAACATAGAGCAAAGAGAGGACTTGACCAGGAAGCTGAGCATCTGCCAAGGACCACTGGGAAAGAGGATGGATGCTCAGCCTCTTTCTCCCAGGCCAGCAAGCCATGATGGCAGCTTTTCCCAGGGGCTTTAGATTACTAGTCAGGGCTCAGCGAAGTGTCCAGGTCTACTACTCTTCCTTCCTTCAGCTCTGAAAAGAGCAGCCTTTCCTTTCTCCTGTTCTTCATAATTACAGCTTTAACTACAACAGAAGGATAACAAGCCTTTGTTTAGAACTCTGCCTTCTCAGAGATTTGGAAATGTCATGGTTTACTTTTCACTGCTGGGAGGAATTACAGGTTTTTGCTGCAGTCCATTGATGCTGCAGTACAGGGAGAATGAGTGATTGGATGTGCTTGGTGAAGTCTAAAATGCCTCCTCAGCAGAGGACTGTCCAAAGATATGTCCTCTGTCTGATCAAGTCTGCAGTTACCAAGCTGGTTCTGGAGACTGCCTTTTACATGAGCCAGGGAACTTATGTTTTCTACAGTAATCTCTACATGTGTACTGAGTGGTCACCTCTTTCTGGACATTACAGAGAGTGGGGAGATGCGGAGAGGGACATGGCTTCCAGTGTTCTACACTTACGAAACTTAGCAAAATTTTAACCCCTAAGTTCCCCTGGGTAGCCTTCCCTTCCCTCTGCAGACTGGGGTTAAAGGGTTAAAGGTCACTCTCCAAACGTCCCATATTATGATTTCCATTTATCTCCAAGGGCAAGCTCTGCTGTGATCATCTGGTGATTGGTCTCCCCTAACAGCTGGCTCTCCTCAGGGATGGGGTTCTGTTTCAGTCCTCTAACTGTTTTTGTTTTTGTTTTAGTAGTATAGGTGACAATGACGCTGGAGTAATTTTTTGTGAGAGTGTTCTTCAGGGTCAAAGCAAACGGTTCAGCATCTAACAGTTACACTCTTTCTGTATTCCCTAATTCAAGTGGTGTACTGACTAGTTTAATCCTCTCAAACCTTTTGTAGGTAGATGATTACTAGCTTATGTTATAGATGAGAAAACAGGCAAACAAGAGCCTTAAATTTTTCTTCGTTCACATAGCAAGAGTGTAAAAACACTAAACTTTAATGTCTGTGCTTCATTCTGTTTAAAAGGAATGCAATTTAAATATTCTTTCATGAAGTGCTGTGATGTGCTGGTATCAGTCAGGATCCAGACATGCTAATTAAAAGCACACTAAATACAACAACAGAAAGAATATAGTCTAGGTAACTAACTAAACTGCTTATTTAAAAAAGCATAGAAAGAACATTGAAGTGTTATATATACATAAAATCATTCATCCCTATAACCAATCATTAGAGCTGAAAGATCAAACTAAAGAGGTTCTGGTTATGAAACTATGGGTAAGAGATTTTGCTAGGTGAAATTTTGACTACCAAGGAAGGGGAAGACATAGATGGAGAGATAGATAGATGGATAGAGATAGCTAGATAGCTAGATAGCTAGATAGCTAGATAGCTAGCTAGATAGATAGATAGATAGGGAGATAGAGAGATAGAGCACCAGAGACATTGTGCTTCCCAGTCTCAGTTACTTCAGGAGCTCAGGGTAGCCTCATGGAACTGGACTACAGCTCTTGAAGGCAAGGTGTTACTCAATTATGTTTGTGAATCTCAGTGGCCAAGAAGCAGCCTGTCTACTTATGCTAGAAACAGATGGAGTGGAATGAGCTGCTGTCTTCACTCTTTGCTGCTGGTGGAGCAACCCTGATGGTGATGGTGTTAGCAGCTCTTTCCCTCCTTCCTACTTTCAGTGTCTTCTTAGAACTCTGTGTGGATAAGAACTTAACAGGGAGGCAGTTAATGAGTGACCAAGGAAGGAAACACATTCTTCTTATCAGGTAATTAATTAATTAATGTGTGTGTGTGTGTGTGTGTGCACTTACATGTGTGGGGGAATGCATGTGCCATGATATGCAGGTAGAGGCAGAAAGACAACTCTGGGGTTTCCTTCTACTACCTTTATGTAGGTCCCTAGATTTGAACTCTGGTCACCAGGCTTGCACAATGAAGGTATATGCCTTTACTGGCTTAGCTATTCATTGTCAGCTTCTTAAAGATCATAGACAGATGGTGTTGGAGCACCAAGACATGACAGTTTATTACTGGAGTGGCAGGAAGCAAATTCAAGGAAGTTGGCATCTTCTACACCATTCAGTTTCTTGATCACTTTGTAAAAGGAGTACTTGGGAAACCTGAGCAAAGAATAACATGAAAATGATGAACTTAAAACCACTGTAGCATTTAAAGGAGAAAAACATTGCTTGGTAATATTTGTGGGGCAAAGTACCACACGGAAAGTATTTAATATTTTTTTTTTTAATTTATTTTAGATAAGATGGGAAAAAAACATCACATTGGGGGAGCCGCCAGGATTCTTACATTCTTGGTGGTGGTAAGTATCCTTTATTTTATTTTTATGTGATACTACATTTCAGTAAGCTCTTTATGATCCCTACTCTTGTTTGGTTTTTCCATTCCTTACAGTTGTGAACTAAAAGGTAGTGTTTGAAAACAAAACCAAAACCCTCAAGACCAACATTCCTGCATTTCCTTAAAGATCCTACTATTGAATCAGAATGGACTTGGAGCTAGTGTGTGGATTTTAACTGTGCTCATTATGTTCATTTGGAGAGTTGCTAATAAAAGACACCATAGGTTGAATGGCATATACAGTGAAACATATTTCCTTAGGGTTGCAGAGGACAGACATTCTGAGATCACGGGGCTGTAGTGAGGGCTGTCGTGATGTCTTGTAAGCAGCATGGTGGGAGAGAGGGGACGCAGGGCAACAGTGGTTATTCTTACAAGGGAGTTAATCTCATCATGACAGTTCTACCTTCATGATGTCAGCTAAGTGTAATTATTTTCCAGAGACTCCACCTCAAAGTACCAACACACAGGGAGTCAGGACTTCAGCGTCTAAATGTGGAGAAGGTACAATTCATTCCATAGCCGTCTCCTTTCTTGTCTTGCTGTGGCAGATGAGGATGGCACTTTTTCTTGGCCCTTAACTTATGACTAGTTCTAACATTGCTTTCTGTAAAGAGGGTTGCGGATTGCTGCGAGACTAAGTTAGTTAGGAATAAGCAGTCATATGTGTTGCTGTGCTAGCCACCCACTTTCTTCTTTTTTCACTTCTCTTGGGAGCATTGAGGGTAGGAGACAGTGATCTGATTGGCATATTCAACAATAGGCTAGTCATGTCTTAAAATAACAGCAGCAAATGGTACATATGGTGAGCCCATTCAAAACTGAGAGGCTGAGGGTGGCAAAGGGTAGATCTAGTGAGCCATTCAAAAGCCTCAGCTGTGATGAGGACAACACCTGGCAAAGCGTGCCGATTGGCTGGGAGAGTGTGAGCCATTCTGATGTTCATACAGAGGAGAGGTAGACAAGCAGAGCTTGGTACAACCAGGGGTAGGTAAAAGTGGAGGTCAGAGAAGAGTCGCACACAGACTGGAACGTCTAAGAAAGGGGAGCCTGTCTCTGATACTATAATATGGGAGGAGGTACAGGGAGGCATGTAGTTTGATGATAAGAAATTCAGTTCTTATTCTCTGCCAATTATGACGAGAAGTTCTGACGAGGGTGCTCAGCGTAGTGATTTTGGTAGTGTATGTTTTAGGTGGGAAATCACCTTAAATATTTATATATATATAACCAATGGGGCTGAGAAATGAGGGAAGGGAGGGAGGCCTGAGGAATATGTGTGTGTGTGTGTGTGAGAGAGAGAGAGAGAGAGACAGAGAGAGAGACAGAGAGACAGAGAGACAGAGACAGCATGAGAGACAGAGAGAGAGAGAGCATGAGAGAGACAGAGAGACAGAGAGATTAGAAACACACAAAACCTTGCTAGATACTGTTTAAGGCCCAGATAATACTAAAATATATAAAGTCACTATGAAATAGTATATACAGATATATGTAGCTTTTCTGCAGCAGCAGTTGGTAGGACAGATTTTTGGATAAGCTAGGCTAGCTGGTTCTCTGTCTCTGTCTGTCTGTCTCTGTCTGTCTGTCCCTCTGTTTCTCTCCCTCTCCCCCTCCCCCCCCCCCCCCCGCCGTGCATCGTGCATCTGAATGTCTCTTATCTCTCTTACACCCTCCCTCTGTTTCCATCTCTAGCAGAAGCATCCCCTGTTGCCTTGGCCACTCATTTTCAACATCCCCTTTAAAGGAAGGAAACAAAGGGCCAGGCATGTAGTTTCCTTGTACATTATTTAATTTTCTTTTTAACCTCTCCCACAGAGGCATGACTTACTTGAAGTTCTGTGGCACTGGAACCGCACTTGGTCAGTTGTGGTTGTGGGCTTCCCCTGTTTGTCTCACACACAGCAGGAACAGGTGCAAGCCTTGATTTGAACATTGTTCCTGTAATTGGACCAACCGTCCATTCCACTACAGTTGCGCAAGGTCATTGTGCTATTTTCTGGGTTTAAGGCTGGTCTCTTGTATAGTATTAAAAAAAAAATCAAAACTGTAATTTGATAAGTGATGGATTAGATCTGTCTTTTTTTTTTTTTTTTTTTTTTTTTCTAGTAAGGGGATTGAGCTTGGGGTCTAATGCATGCTGGGGAAGTGCTCTACTCCTGTGCTGTACCTTCAGCCCTACATTCACAGTTACCTTCTGGGTGCCATTAAGTCTTCTTTTCTATTGACTTCTTTATAGATGTGCTGATGCTTATAGATGTAAAATACTGTAAACATTACCATAGATGTTCATATTGGATATGTGGATTAAAAGAGTGAGGATGTTTAGTTTTTCTCTATGTTTAGTTTTTATGCCTACTTCATTTTTTGCTAATTCTTCAATAAGTTAACCTATATCTGCAGCATGGTGATCGATAATAACGTCCTTTGTCTCTTTTTGTGCTAGACTTTAGCTTTTTATATCAGCTATCAGAAGGGATAGCTTTTAAACCTGCCATTGTTTCTCTTTCTTTCTGTGACTCAGAGATTCAGAAGGACACTCTGGGCTTTGAACTTTTAAGTTATTTAATTTTGAGATACCAAAATTAATGTTAATAATTAGCATGTAAATATTTTAAACTTTAAAGTTTGTTGAACTTTATTTACGTACAGCATAGGCAATATTTAAAAGTGTTTTCTTGGAGTTTTCCCCATAAAACTATCAATATGTTCTTTTCAGCATTTGCTTCGTGTATGTGAATCACGGATGAGTAACAGTTTTGAAGTGAAGGGCTCTTCTGAGAACTACCAAAAAGCTATGGCTCTTTCCAAAATAATGCATGATTAATAAACATTCCTGATGACCATTGTACAGAGTGAAACTTTTACTGAGGGCTGAATTCAATCCAGCAGATGCATGGCTGTCTTGTTGTAAGAGTTTAGAACTGGGCCTTGTAGTTTGTGGTTGGAAGAAGGAAGTAGGCATGTGTTAGTGGTTCCCTTTGTCACTACCCAGGAGCCTGCTGGTGCTGTTGGAACCAGCTAAGACCAATCAGTGGACCAGCTATAATTTATTATGACTTCCTGTCACTTTTCAAATGGATTTGAAGTTGGAATTGTCTTTTTGTTTAAGCCTGTTTACTAAATACAGAGTAAGCTTTGTGCAAACTATATCACCCTCCATAAAATGGGTGGGCTAGATAAACACGTCAAAAAAAGTATAACAGAGTTATATGTGTGACAATAAAAAATATAAATATATATTTATAATATAAATATAAATGCAGGAGCTGTACTTACAAATGTTGGAAGCACAAGAAAAGGCATTGCAGAGGAAGTAAATCAAAGCTAAACTGAAAGGTAGTTGAGGGAAAGTATCAAGGCTAAGTGATAGTGTAGCGACAAGAGGGGTTGACTGTAACAGATAGTTTGAACCAGTTGCTGTTGAGGTTGTAGTACTAGGAAAGTATGTATTCCCAGCTAGGAAAAAAGGCAGGGGCCAGGTTAGGAGTTATAGAGTTTGGAGCATTTTGGTTTCACTACTCACACATTTTAAACAAAGTGTATTCCATGATTAGTTCTGTGCTTTTCGACTAGTTCCAGAATTAACATAAAACACAACCTAAGAGTAAAAACTCAAAGAAAAGAATAGGAGAGGTGAGATGTGTTAAAGACAGACAGACAGACAGACAGACAGACAGACACACACACACACACACACACACACACATACACACACACACACACACACACACAAGACAGCCAACAGCTTTGGGGAGGAGAGAGATTGTGCTGTTGAGGGAAGCAGATGGTTTGTAACCTTCAGGCTTACCTCTGACCTGACCTCTGCAGACACTTGTCCATCACTTTTGTACTATTGTGGAACATGCAATTCTTCAGTTTCAGTTTGTTATTTTCCTCTAGAGCATATATCATTAGAGAATTTACTTCCTGTTTGTACTTGTGAACAAATGTTCCTACTTTTCCCCATTAATTTTAAAAATAAAAATTCCAAGAAACTTCTTTCCTCTGAGGTAAATATCTTTTTAAACCCATGGAGTTTGAAAATATGGGCTCACAAAATCTTACCATTTGACGGCTTAATTACAAAACCCTATGCATTTTAGTTTATAACATAAAAATATAAACTATCATTTAAAATAAATCTATAAATTTGTATTCTAAACTATATAACTGATAAGATTATCATAAGGACGTAGTTCCTTTCACCTGGCAGCTGGAAATCAAACCTTACAGTATGCTAGCACTGATGATTTTAGAATTTAATGATGACATGAGATAGAGCTAAGGTTAGCCGGATGCAGGAAGATGGCGTTAGAACTCTTGAGCTGGCCTGAGAGATAAGAGTGTTAGTGATTGACTGGCTGGCCCTTACTACTGTTGGTGTACCTTCCTGAATAGTCAGTGAACACAACTGCAGGACGGCCAGGGCAGTATCTGGGATAGAAAGAAGGGTGCGGTCACTGTGCAGATGGAATTAACTTACCAGAGTTGATACATAGAGGAAAAGTGGACTTTACTATTGGAGAAGAGGAAAGAATGTTTGGAAGAAGAAAAGTATTCTGGAGACAAAAACAAAGGAAAACAACGCTCCCCCCACCACCTGACCCCTTGAAAACACAGAATGAATCTTTTGTGAAAAATAAAGACTTGAAAAGGAAAACAAATTTTATTCATTTAATATGAAACTTTCCTGATTGGAGTTAAAAGAAACTTGTTAGGATAGTTTTTTTTTAATGTGCTTTAAATGTTTTAAAAGTACTTTTGCATATGTCCATCATTTGAATCCTCCTAAGCCCCATGAATTAGATATAATGTTCTCTATTTTTATCAGAAGTGAAGTATCTTGATTTGTAATCAGAGATCATTTTAATAAGGGCTAAGACTTACTTAAAAAAATATTTGTTTATTGATTATTTTTACTATGTATGTATGTATGGACATGTGCCATGAGTGCAGGCGCTCCTGGAGCCGGGAGATGCTTTGTGGGGCCCTCTGGAGCTTCCAGAGCAGTCAGTTGTGATCTGCCTGATATGGATACCTGGACCCAAACTTGGGTCCTCTGCAAAAGCAGTATGAGTTCTTAACTGCAAAGCCAACTCTTCAGCCCCAGGGGTAATAAATCTGTTTTTTTTTTTTTTAATTGAAAATTTTTTCATACAACATATTCCTTTAAAAAAATTTTTTTATTGATTCTCTGTGAATTTTACGTTATGCACCCCAATTCGACTCATCTCCTCCTCCCATAGAACCCATCCTCACCCTCGCTGCCTCCAACTCAGTGAGAAAAGAAACCTCACTGTGGAAACTAGTGTGCTACAGTGGGTCTCACACTGTATATCTTTGCTTGCAAATGGTCATTGCAATCACTTTTTGGTTTGGTACAAGGCCTCTGGCTTCTGCTACTCTATTGATCTTGGAATTTCACTGGGTCTCCTCTTGGATATTCTGTGTTGTTCTGTGTTATAGAGATCCTGCAGCTTTGGATCTGTAGGGCCAATCCCTTTTATCCACTCCAGCAGTTCATTGATGGGTTGGTGTTGGGGTGGGTCAATTCAAAGTCCTTAAGGAATTTATTCATATAGTCTATAAAGTCCTTGTACACATTTGTAACTGCTATTTTGAAGTTCCTGTTCTGTGCTAAAGCTGCTTTGTATTTCCCAAGGATACTATAGTTAAGGGTCTGGTGGGAGCATATATTGCCTTGCTTTTCTTGGCCTGTTTTTACAATGGTGTCTAGGCAATGATGACTGAGATAATTCTTGGTGTTGCTATTTGATTTTGTCTTTGCTTGTTATATGTTCCTTTCCTTGGTTTCTGTTGCCTTAGGAAAGTGTGGTGGCTGTAGATTTCCTGGTACAAAGTGTGTCTACAGGTCAGTGAGTGTCATAGAGGAATAGAGCTGGGCTGATAGAAAAGGCTTAGAAGGGCTGGGAATGAGCTAAAGGGATTCTTTCCTTACCATGAGGCAGGGTCCCTAGGGAGTTGAGGTGGTGTTGGGAGCAAGGGATACTGCAGTGGGACAAAGCCTATATCTGGAGTGACAGGGATATAAGTGCTAGGGGCAGGGCACCCTGTGTCTCTACCAAGTGTTGGAGTCTCTAGTAAATGAAATTGATGTATGCAGAGGCCCCTGCAAGCAGGCTGCTATAGGACTGCTGGTATTAACAGGGCTGATAGAAATGGAAGACAGGAAAGAGTGTAATCACCTATCTGAGTCCCAGCCTGGAGTGGGTACTGGGGGTCCCATATAGAAAGGTATCTGCTGCTAACACACAGGAATGGGATGGGCTACAAGGGAGAACTGAGAGGGTCAGAAGAAGGGAGCAAAGCTGATACTCAACAAAACTGGAAAATCTGGATGAAATGGACAATTTTCATCAAAGATACAAGGTACCAAAGTTAAATCAGGATCAGATAAACCATCCTATATCTCCTAAAGAAGCAGTCATTGAAAGTCTCCCATCCAAAAAAAGCCAGGATCAGATGGATTTAGTGCAGAATTCTATCAGACCTTCAAAGAAGACCCAATACCAATACTCTACAAACTATTCCACAAAATAGAATCAGAAGGAACACTGTCCAATTCATTCTATGAAGCCACAACTATGCTTATACCTAAACCACACAAAGACCCTACAAAGAATGAGAACTTCAGACCAATTTCCCTTATCAATGCAAAAATACTCAATAAAATTCTTGCAAAATTAATCCAAGAGCACAACAAAATGATCATCCATCATGATCAAGTAGGCTTCATCCCAGGGATGCAGGGATGGTTCAATATATGGAAATCCATCAATGTAATCCACTATATAAACAAACTCAAAGGAAAAAAATAAAAAAACATGATCATCTCCTTAGATGCTGAGAAAACATTTGACAAAATTCAACACCCCTTCATGGTAAAAGTTTTGGAAAGATCAGGAATTCAAGGCCCATACTTAAACATAGTAAAAGCAATAAACAGCAAACCAGTAGCCAATATCAAACTAAATGGAGAGAAACTTAAAGCAGTCCCACTAAGATCGGGGACTAGACAAGGCTGCCCACTCTCTCCCAATCTATTCAACATAGTACTTGAAGTTGTAGCTAGAGCAATTAGACAACAAAAGGAGGTCAAAGGGATACAGATTGGAAGGGAAGAAGTCAAAATATCACTATTTGCAGATGATATGATCATATACTTAAGTGACCCCCAAAATTCCAGAGAACTCCTAAAGCTGATTAACAATTTCAGCAAAGTGTCTGGATATGAAATTAACTCAAATCAGTAGGCTTCCTCGACTCAAAGGATAAACAAGCTGAGAAAGAAATTAGGGAAATGACACCCTTCACAATAGTCACAAATAATATTATATACCTTGGTGTGACTCTAACCAAGCAAATGAAAGATCTGTATGACAAGAACTTCAAGTCTCTGAACAAAGAAATTGAAGAAGATCTCAGAGGATGGAAAGATCTCCCATGCTCATGGATTGGCAGGATTAATACAGTAAAAATGGCTATCTTGCCAAAAGCAATCTACAGATTCAATGCAATCCCCATCAAAATTCCAAATCAATTCTTCATAGAGTCAGAAAGAGCAATTTGCAAATTCATTTGGAATAACAAAAAACCCAGAATAGTGAAAACTATTCTTAACAATAAAAGAATTTCTGGGGGAATTACCATCCCTGACCTCAAGCTGTATTAAAGAGCAATTGTGATAAGAACTGGTATGGGTACAGAGACAGATCCCTCTCGTATTAAAGGAAGTACGGGGAGAAAGTATGGAGCAGAGACTGAAGTAAAGGCCATCCAAAGACTGCCCCACCTGGGAATCCATCCCATATACAGACACCAACCCAGATACTATTGCGGATGCCAAGAAATGCTTGCTGACAGGAGCCTAATATAGCTGTCTCCTGAGAGGCTCTGCCAGAGCCTGACTAATACAGAGGCAGATGCTCACATCCAACCATTGGACTGATTGCTGGGTCCTCAATGGAGGAGTTATAGAAAGGACTGAAGGAGCTGAAGGGCTTTGCAATCCCATGGGAAGATCAACAATATCAACCAACCAGAACCCCCAGCACTCCCAGGGACTAAACCACCAACCAAAGAGTACCCATGGCCCCAGCTGCATATGTATCAGAGGATGGCCTTATTAGGCATCAATGGGAGGAGAGGCCACTGGTCCTATGAAGACTTGGTGCCCCAGTGTAGGGGAATGCCAAGGCATGGAGGCGGGAGTAAGTGGATGGGAGAGCACCCTCATAGAAGCAGGGTGAGGGGGGATGGGATAGGGGGTTGGTGGGGGGGGAACCAGGAAATGGGATAACATTTGAAATGTAAATATATAAAATGTCTAGTAAAAAAAACAGTGTTACTGTTATAAGTATTCATGTGTGTAATAGTGATTCTTAATATTTTTTAGGACATAGTGAGAAAAATCGTTGTGTAATCTGGTCTTTTAAATGTTATAAGCAAGAGAGATGCAGTGGCACATGGCTGTTAGCTTCAGCACTTGGAAGGTTGACGGTTACATAGGGTTGAGCACAGTAGGTTAGAACTTTGTGTTAAATACAGAACAACAAACAGACAAAGATTAAAATAAAAGTTACAGAGTACCTTTTGGTAGACATTTTAGGACAGTTGTAGGACATGAAGCTTTGGGAGTGAGGGCATTCTGAGCTGCCCATCATGGCGCTGTGTCTGGTATCCTATGACACTGCTGAGAAACGCTGAGCTTTGGGCTTCACTTTCCTTAGGAAGCTGACAAGGGGAAAGCACAGCCGACCACATGTCACTGCACACCTCCAGGTGGGAGTCTAGCGCCCCTCAGTGTCTATGACTGTCTTCCTTTATCTTGCTGGGCTCTGGGGAAGCCACATCTGCCTCTCATTCTTGTCAAAACATTGAACTCAACTTATTTTTGACCTCATTATCTCCTTTATATTTCTCTCTTGTTATCTCCTTTTAATAAGAAGGAAAAGTAGGTTTTTTTTCTACCTAGTAGAAAGCAATCAATATATGACTCTGAAAAGTGCGATTGCTCAGTAGTTTGTGGTTATCTTCTTAAAGGCTATACTGAATTGATGCTCTTCGTTACTAGGCCTACTGTGTTTGTTTCTTGAGGAGAGAACGAACCAGAAAGACTAAATGGCTGTCAAAGGTCAAAGTTTACTACGACCTTACACAGATTACAGCTTGATACATAATTCATCCTTACAGAGCAGTGTCTGTCCTGCCCTGAGAACTGTGTTCTGACTATTTGAGGTAGTGTGTATCTTTCATGTGATAGACGTGGAAAGGTGGAATAATATAACATGATTGCCATTGCTCACAAGCAGCCCGTGCACACCTGCCTACTGTGGTGTTTACTCCTTGCTCATGCTCAGAGTTAACTTGATAGCTGGGAAGATGACCAGGGCCTTTTTAAAAAAGTATAATTTTTGAATTATTACAGGAATGAATTGGGATGATTAGTTTCAAAATTATTAACCTATTTTGGTAATTGAAGAAGGAAGAGTGGAGATTTTAAGAAAATCTCATTTGAATAATGCAATGTGCTAGTTAGTTAGGGCGATGGCCCGTGAGCTGGATGATGAGGTTGCCTTGCAAAAAAGGAAGACTATTTTTATTATTAATTTCAGAAGGACATCATTTATACTTCTATTTTTCATGGGAAAGTTGGCTGAAGCATTAGTTCAGCTAATTGTCAGTCACGTGAACAGCCATTTATAAGAACAAAGGTTTCCAACAACTTATTCGTAAGGGTTTGATCCTCAGGACCAGATAAAACCATATTGTTTAAAAATTACTGTTTCCTTATAGGAGAATGCGTAACAGTTTCGAAAGTGTTTAGATAAAATGTAGTTTTGGCATTAAGGAACCTCTTGACCCTAAGTCTTTCCAAGAAGTACTACCTGTTCTTTAGGAGAAAGGCTTGCCTAAAGAGTTATATGCCTAATGTTTGTTGAATTGTGATTTCTTGTCCTGTCATATTAATGATTTTTTTAATGTTCCATAATTACTTTTCAGTGTATTTTGGGATCTCTACTGTGCAGCTCCAGAGAGACGGGAAACCTGTGAACACTCGAGTGAAGCAAAAGCCTTCCATGACTATGTAAGAGAACATACACTTGGAAACAAAGTGTCATTGCCAGGTTTTGTTTTCTAACTATTGCACTTAAAAAACATACTGGGCCATTTAACTTTCTTCTGTGGTACTTAAGAGCTATACTAGTATACCTTAAAAAATGGATGGCTCATAGTTAAAATGGCCGTAGAAAAGGATGTTTGATGTTTGCCGAAACTTAGTATAGAGAGTGGGAATAAGTCCCAACATGAAAGGTACTTACCATTAGGCATATTCAACTTGGAAAATCAGTCATGTCCTCAGATATACGCAGTTGTGCAATCACAGTCTGTGTGAATTCACTTTCTTTTTCTGGCGGAAGGGTGGGCGGAATTACTGGAGACCACCCCCAGGGCCTCACACCAGGTTGACAAATGCTCTACTACTGAATTATATTCTCAGCACCCGAAATTTCAAATGTGTATAATGAAACAGTATTTTTTTATATTAAAAACTCATCTTAAGCTCTATGAAATAATATACTCTTGCACAGAAGTTAAAAAACACTGAATTAAAAATAAAGAATACTTTTACCACTTCTACAGAATTCAGTTCTTCAAATAAAACTTATTTGAATTAAAGAAAATATTAGAGACCTAAAACTTCTAAGCAAAATAATGTGATTTATTTAAAAAGATTCTTAAAGGCAGTAGACTCCCCTTTGCTTAAATATGCCTTGTAAAATACAATTTTTGCTTTAGAAATCAGGTTATATTGAGGTTAAATTTCTTCAGGAAAAAGTTACATGCAAGAAGATCCTGTGAGGGGTCTCCTTGTATAGCTGACCAGAGAAGAGATATCGATTGAATCTGGGATGGAGGAAATTCTGCCTTCCTCTTCTGACAGTAGTCACATCTGGAGCCTAAAGAAATACCTGGAGACATGTACTTAATCAGAGGGATACATGTCTTGGTGGTAGAGGGAAGCATTATTTTGCAGAAAAATCTTTAAAAATGGAACTAGGTCTCAAAAGAAAAACATATTTTGTTCTTTTAAAGGGAAAAAAAATCAGTTTAAAACCAAGACACTTGTCTAGAAAACTAATAAGCTCTAAAGTAGTGGCAGAAAGTTGTGCAGAAGCGAGAAGTTAGGTTCCTGGGTAGCTGGTGGGGCCTGTGCCCTGATGGATGGCTTACTAGGGTCACTTTATCTCATACCAGTTGTATTCATCAGTCCCTGGGACAAGGAGAACATAGAGGAAAAGGGAGAGACAGGCAAATATTAGGGCTCCAAACACAGTGGTTACCAGAGCAGTGTTGTTTTGTTCTACACATGTGCAATGAGAGATAGTAAAACAGCACCTCAACCATGAGGATTCTAAGGCAGCTGGGCAGGGCTGGACTCTTCATCTCTCCTGTCCTTACATGGAGAGACATGCAGAGATTGGTATTACCATTAAGTTATAAACATGCCTACTAATTTTTCAAATTGGAAAGCACTAGAGAGAGCTCTAGCATTATAGAAGTTTTAATATCTCCATGTACAGCTTAAGAAACTAATTAGAGCCAGAGAAATCAGTCACCGAGAGGAATTGCTGGTCTCCCAGATACCAACTCCTGAGTGTGGCTCCTAGCACCTTCTTTTTAATTAATTAATTTTGTGGTATCTCACAACTGCTCCAGGGTATATGATACTCCCTGACACCTGTAAACACATGGCATGCATACATGTATACACACATTCACACAGAAATAAATCTTTAAAACAACAAACTAATTCCGTAGTGTGGTAAGAGCCACCCGACATTGAAACTCTATGGGGAACACGGAACTCATTCAGAGCCTGATTTTACAGACATAGGTAGATAAAGCAAGCACCTTGCATCCTCACAGCTGCTTCCAGTCTGCTTCATTCCCAGGGACTTCCCGAGTGTTGGGTTACAGTTGCTGTGTTTTCATAAACTTGTTTATTCTCTGTAACTTACTTATAGAAACATTCATGAGTATTTCCTGATTCTTGAATAGTACAGTTTCTGAAATAGATCTGCATAGTTCTATTTCATTCTTTCAAAACCTCATACATGCAAGGGTTTTGAAAGGCGCGGGAGAAAAGAGGGGAGATGGAAGTAGAGTGACCTCTAATATTCTATGTGTCACAGGTTTAGAGCCTGTTACGCAGTCATTTCCATCTGATGTCTATTGTTTCCTGATGGTTTTCATGGTAGTTCGCAAGGAAGCAATCTGAATTACATTTTTTTCAATGGATAAATTCTTTAGACTAAAAAAATTTGTTAATGACTTTAGAATAAACTTACTTATATTTTTAAATTGTTAGGTGATTAAAAACTGCCTCATTTTTATTAGCTTTTATCTACATGATTCAAATGAAATGGCTCTATTTAAAAAATGAAATGAAATGATGAAAGCTTGAGAAGGTAAATAATGAGTATAACCCCCTAACTAAAATGTTAATTATCTTTTTATATTTGGGTCATATATCACTTTGGGTTTTGTTTACATAATTTGTATGGTTTACATATCTGTAGTGACTATTAATTTTATATTCATGAGAGTTCTTTAAAATTATGTCACTTTTTGGTGAGTTTTCACTTTTCTTACTAGGGGTCTTAGCTAGAGTTACCCTCATAGATTCCTGGGAGTTTCCATCGTCCTAGATTTCCAGCTCATACCAGAGATGCATCTCCCCCTCCATCCTCCCCCTCCATCCTCCCCACACTTGATCTCTTCTGTTTTCTTCCTCTCCCCACTGGGTTCTCTCCCTCTATTCACCCCCAATGTCTGTTTTATTTCCCCTTCTCAGTGAGATTCAAGTGTCCTCCCTTGAGCCTCCCTTGTTACTTAGTTCCTTTGGGTCTGTAGATTGTAGAATGATTATTCCTTATAGCTAATATCCATTTATGAGTACATACCATGCTTATATTTTAGGGTTACCTCACTCAGGATAATCTTTTCTAGTTCTATCCAATTGCCTGAAAATTTCATAATGATTTTGTTTTTAATAGCTGAGTAGTATTCCATTGTATAAAGGAACCATATCTTCTCTATACATTCTTCAGTTGAGGGACATCTTGGTTGTTTCCAGTTTCTGGCTATTATGAATAAAGCTGCTATGAACATAATTGAGCAAGTGTCCTTGTCCTATAGTGGAGTATCTTTTGAGTATGTGCCTAGGAGTGGTATAACAGGGTCTTGAGGTAGAGCTATTCCGAATTTTCTGAAAAACTCTCAAGTTTATTTCCAAAATAGTTGTAAATGCACTTAACCAGCAGTGGAGAGGAGTATTCCCCTTGTTTCAAATTCTTGACAGCATGAGCTGTCATTTGAGTTTTTGATCTTAGCCATCCTGACCAGTGTAACATGGAATCTCAGAGTCGTTTTGATTTGCATTTCCCTGATGACTAAGAAAATTGAACATTTCCTTAAGCACTTCTTGGTCATTAGAGATTTCTCTGTTGAGAATTCTGTTTAGCTCTGTACCCCGTTTTTAATTGCCTTATTTGGCTTGTTGGTATTTAATTTCTTGAGTTCTTTATATATTTTAGGTATTAGACTTCTGGAAGATGTAGAGTTGGTGAAGATCTTTTCCTAATCTGTAGGCTGCCATTTTGTCCTATTGACAGAGTCCTTTGCCTTACAGAAGCTTTTCAGTTTCATGACACCCTGTTTATTAATTGTTGCTCTTAGTACCTGAGCTATTGGTGTTATGTTCAGGACATTGTCTCCTGTGCCAATGAATTCAAGGCTATTCCCCTACTTTTCCTTGTATCAGATTTAGTGTATCCGGTTTTATGTTGAGGTATTTGACCCACCTGGACATGAGTTTTGTGCCGGGTGATAAATATGGATCTATTTTCATTCTTCTACATGTTGAAATCCAGTTAGACAGTACCATTTGTGGAAGATGCTTTCTTTTTTTCACTGTATAGTTTTGATTTCTTTTCAAAAATCAAGTGTCTTGTAGGCATATGGGCTTATTTTTGATTCTTCAGTTTGATTACATTGATAAACCTGTCTGCTTTTATGCTCATAACATGTGCGTTTTATTACCATAGCTGTGTAGTACAGCTTGAACTCAGGGATGGCGATTCCTCCAGAAGCTCTTTTACTATACAGAATTGCTTTAGCTACACTGTTTTTATGAAGTTGAGTATTGTTTTTTCAAGGCCTGTAAAGAATTGTGTTGGAATTTTGATGGCAATTGCATTGAATCTGTAGGTTGCTTTTGGTAAGATGAGCTTCCTCCTGATCCATGAGCATGGGAGATTTTTACATTTTCTGATGTCTTTTTCAATTTCTTTCTTCAAAGACTCAAAGTTGTCATATAGGTGTTTCACTTGCTTGGTTAGAGTCACACCAAGATATTTTATATTACTTGTGGCTATTTTGAAGAATGTTGCTTCCCTAATTTCTTTTTCAGACAGTTTATCACTTGTATAAATGAGGGATAAAAAAGTGTGATATTTTTTTACTTAGAGACCGATTATTTAGGTAAACTTAGTCATTTAATTAGGCAAGAAACCCAATACCTATAGAGGTCATGGGGTCACAAGGTGGTATATAAATACAGTGTGCCATATCCAGGAATGCTTAGCGTTTCCAAGTTCTTATGTAATGTGTTTTTAAGTGTACTTGGTAAAATCTGTGCCTTCGATGTGGAGTCATTTTTAAGAGTATTAAAATGGTAGCAGAAGTTTATGGTAGTTGATCCAGGGCTCTGATTAAGAGGAATGGAGGAAACAACCAGAAACAGTGCTGTAAGGAAGCTGTTCTGACGCTCTTGGATAAGGGTGAAGTCCTTGAGTTAGGGTATGAAGACATTGAAAAAAAAAGAGTAAAATGATAAAAACAGATCAGAGAGAGAAAGAGAGAGAGAGAGAGAGAGAGAGAGAGAGAGAGAGAGAGAGAGAGA
>JADRCD010209067.1:0-22371 GCA_019843815.1 Montemys delectorum
TCTGGTATCTGTGAAGACAGAGGACTCATATATAAATAAATCTTTAAAAAAAGGAAAAAAGAAAAGAAGAGAAAAGCAAAAAATAGAAGCGAGCCTTACTCCCCAGAGGCTCTTACTCCTCTTTCTAAGAGAAACAAAACAAAAGAAAAAGCAGACCTGTCATTATTAAAAAGAATAAGAACTTAAGATTCAGATGGACCTTTATGAAAACAAGTAGCTGAGAGTGTGGCTCTGTTGGCAGAGCCCTTGCCTAACACGCAGGAGGCCCTGGGTTCAATTCTTGACATACATACCTGTCATCCTAGGACTAAGGCACATACTCCTGCATACAAGGGTATGAACATGTGTACACATAAACATACATGAGTATAATTTAAAAAAAAAAAACTTCAAAGTCACCTGCTGCCACAGCCTGGAATGCATGAGACTCTATCAAAACAAGAATCCCACCACCTCTATGGATTTAATGTCCCATCCCCCACTCCATCCTAACCCCTTGGGTTGCCGCAGGTTTGATTGGCTGAGAGCCTGCTGGAGCAGGATTGCTCATGATGCAATGAAATGACCACTGTCAACCGTAACACCAGCACTCAACAGTGGAAGCAGGAGCAGGAAGATTTTGAGTTCAAGACCAAAACTGACTTACATATCAAGACCACATCTCAAAATAAAACAAGAGGAAGAAGGGGAGAAGAGGAGAAGGAGTGGAGGGGAGGAGAAAGCAGGCATGCAGGCACAGGGGGAGTTCAGCCCTGTGAAGAAACAGCATGGGACAGGCGATTGGTCAACCTACAGGCAACAGCCACCTGGCCTAAATCCTCCCAGCGGCTTTCATGGGGAAGCAGCTCTGCCGCCCTCCATCGTGGCTTCTAGCCCCAGAAGTACGTGAACTTCCATTGTTTATGCTACCCATGTTGTGTCACGGAAACCCCAGGAAACTTATACTAATGCCTTCTTTGATTAGCCAGAATATAGCAGAGGCAATCTAGTTAAGAGACCTGGTGTTAATCTCAACTTTAGCTCTGAACTTGGCTATAAGACCACATCCAAATGAATCTGTCAGTCCTTAAGCTGTGTCAATATTTGTCAAAAGAAATGTAAAATGCCTAGGTTCAGGAATGCTCTCTCGTGGTCTGCAATTGCGTTTCCACTTTGTGATGTAGACCGTTGTGTTTGTCCCTTTCATAAAAGATGCTGTGGTGTTCTGTCAAAGTAAAATTTCCTAATGTTGGTTGACCCCATCCATCAGTACCACAGTTTAAGTTCTGGTCATTTCTTACTTGGTATTAGGTTGGGCAAGTTGCATGGCTCCGTGGATAAAGACACTCAGCACGCTAGCCTGGTGACCTGAGTTTGATTCCCAGAATACAACTCTACAAAGTTGTCCTCTGATTTCCACAAGCTGTGGGAGTTATACTTGGGCACATCATACACACATGCACAATCACAAAAGTAAATAATAAATAAAAATGTTAAGCTTTGGCCACTCTGACCTAAAAATAGTGATTTTATATAATTCAGCGTCCTGGTTTTCTAACAACTCTCCCTGTTTCATCCTTCTTGATTCGCCGTTGCTCCAAATACCCTTACAAGCCCGCCAGGCCATCATCCCTCCCTAACCACATGATAATGTTTGTTTAAAATCCTTCAGAGTTTCTGCACATGTATATCAAGATCAGACTTCCCAGCATAATGTCTGAGATCTTCTTGGGCCTAGCTTTTATTTGCTCTTCTGGTCCCCCCACCCCTTTTCTTAGCATGCTCACACAAGTGTGTGTATGTGTGTCTGTGTATGTGTCTGTGTGTGTGTAAAGGCAGGGTTTCATGTATATCCAAAACAGGCCTCCAACTTTCTATGTAGGTGAGAATAAACTTACTTCTGATTTGTCTGCTTCTGTTTTCCTAGTGTTGGGATTACAGACGTGCCACTATACCTGATTTCTGTCTCTGTCCTTGTCTCTGTCTCTGTCTCTTCTGTAGCCCAGGCTACCCCCTAACTCAAAACAATCCTCCTGGGAAAACCTTCAGAATAGTGGGATTAGAGGCACAGGCTGCCGTGCTCAGTCCAAGCCCTATTCTTACCTAGTCCTCCAACACAGTTTTAGATCTAGGTCCTGGCTAGAGGAATCCCAAAAGCCTCCTCTAGCCAATACCCCAGTTAAACAGCAAACTGAAGTTTCCAGAAAAGCCACACCTATGTGAAAGATTCTAACAACCAACTGACTGGGCCAAACTTTGTGATTATACAAAGTTGGAATGCTGTAAATCAAGAGTCAAACTATCTGGGCTAGTTTTGTCCCCCTAATAACTACCCATTGCCTACTTTAAGTCTGACCTAATATCCCTCTATATATCAGATGAAATCTCTGGAATATATTCTCAGCAGACTACCAGCTTCCACTAACTCAAAAACTGAGTTTTCCTGGCTCTTCTGTAACCTAACTGCTTGAAGTCCCTATCAGTTTATTTGGCAAGTGCCTTGATTTATGATGCCTTTATTCTATAAAAAGCTCATAAAAACCACATCCACATTGGACCACTTTGTTCAGGACAACCTGAAATCATTCTCCTGGGCCATGGGCACTCATATTTGGCTGAGAATTCATTCTGAGATGAGATTTGAGTTTTTGTGTTGACACATCAATACTGGGGAAAGTAGAGAAAGGAGATTAATTAATCATCATGGGCACACTGGGCAAAAAAGATTCAGTGGCCCTAGGTTTTTCATCTATAGGGCACTGATGCGAGCTTTAGGTTTAGATATTAGAGTAATTGGGGCAAGGGAAGAGCTATGCCTAATTAAGTAGGCTTGCTCAGGCTGTTGTGATTGGGTTATCACTGTAGCACTAGTTCTGCTTGGCTTCCTAAGACATTGCTTTCCACTTGAGGGAAAGCAAGCTAGAGCCTCACCATCAGAGATTAAGGGCCTCACTCAGGAGTCATCCACTACTGGGTCATAGAGGTGCTAATAGGTCCTGTTGTTCCTAGAATCTAAGTTGAATGCAGGTCTAGGGCAATGACCTGAGTCATTTAGGGTCTCCTTGGAAGTCTGTAAACACTGGCAACACTGTCCTGATAGGGATAAAGATACTCTAAAGAGACTCCAGTGCTGCTGCCTTTGACTATCCGAAACAATGAAAATTTCCCCAGGAATCACGTGCTGAAAAAATGAAAAAGGCAGAAGTCTGATCCAGCCAGGGGAAGAACTTATCTCTGGGAAAGAGTTTACACGGTTATTACTTGTCAGACTACCTGCCAGAGAGACTGAAACGAAGACAGGGATGGGCCATTGGTGGCTGGGACATACCTTGATCAAGACTGCTTGGTAGGCATACCTTTCATTCTCTATTTAAAACCAAAATTTTATGTCAGGATCAAAGATAGACCCAAGAGATGTGACGACTAGGGTTAATTGTCAACTTAATAGGATCCAGAATTATGTAGTCCCTGGACACATCTATGAGGACATGCTTGTGGGGATGACCTTGACACAGTTCGTTGAGATGGGGTAGGATCCTGGACTACATATATATAAAAAGGAGAAAGTGAGCTGAGCATAAATATTCACTGCTCTCTGTTTCCTGATTCTGGATTCTATGTGACCAGCTCTCCAAGCTCCAACTACCTCAGCTTCCAGCTTCCCTGCCCTTATTAGAATGTTTTGTTTTTTTGTTTTGTTTTGGTTTTTTGGCTTTTTCAAGACAGATTTCCAGGCTGTCCTGTCCTGGAACTCACTCTGTAGACCAGGCTGGCCTTGAACTCAGAAATCCACCTACCTCTGCCTCCCAAGTGCTGGGATTAAAGGCGTGCGCCACCACTGCCCAGCACAATCAGCCATTTTAAAAACAGGCACTTAAAGTTGTTTCAGCTTAAAACCATTGTCTCCTAGCTTGGACCCTAAAGATAACTAAAAGCAAGGTGAGAGCCAGACATTTTTGCCTTCATTTTGTAAAGCCTTTAATTGTCCAGGAAGAACAAAGCCCATCAGAACAGACCACACCCCACTCCCCAAGGAGCTGGAAAATGCACTCTGAAGCAGAATTAATCTCTTCCTGAGAATCACCTCATGCTTTAAGCAAAAGAACTTCTCAGGACCACTTTTCAGGGGGAGAGCTGAAGCCACCAATGATGCACATGATCACACTTTGACTAGGACTGCTTAATTATGCATATGCCCTGCTCCATGCCCCAGTTCTTCCTCTAAAACTCATGTCAGTGTCTGGAAGATGAACTTAGGGTTACAGTGTCATCATGGCCTTAATCTGGACTTGGTTTGGCTCCCCAGTCTTTGTGATCACTATCAAAAGAATTGAAGATGAGGCACATAGAAAAGTAGAGGAGAAGGTAGTTTATTACAAACTGGATTGAAGAACTCTCCAGTCCAGGTTAGAAGGACCAAATGGCTGAAGAGAACATTGAGTGACCTACATTTTATTATTTCTAAAGCTTCTAAACCAGAGGAGCACTTTCCTGTCCCTGTGATTGACAAGTCCACTTGGATTGCCTCTTGGGGGAAGGGGGAACAACAATGGTATGTCTTTGTTCTTTATTAAGAAGCCTCTGGCTAGACAGTAATCTTATCACAGCTTCCGGGGCAGATCAGAACACCACGTCCCCATGCAGGGACAGACATACTTCATTCAGATTTCATACACTGCTGCTATTGAGGGAGCTTATGACCTTAAACTCTGCTAACATCTAAATATCTGCCTAACAATCAGCCTTCAAGAGTTGAGACCCAGCCGGGCAGTGGTGGTGGTATGCCTTTAATCCCAGCACTTGGGAAGCAGAGGCAGACATATTTCTAAGTTCGAGGCCAGCCTGGTCTACAGAGTGAGTTCTAGGATAGCCAGGGCTATACAGAGAAACCCTGTTTCAAATAAAGCAACAAAAGAAAAAAGCAAAACAAAAACAACAACACCAAAACAGAGTTGAGACTCTTTGATCATTTTTCAGGAATTTCCAACCTGCATCATTCCTGCTAGGAGATGGGTTTTGAGTCAATCTGACTACTTCCGGATGAAATGAGGTTGAGTTGGAGAAGGATTTAGGGTCTTCATTCTTATTAACTTTCAGGCAACAGCTGATAATTGAAGGGACCAAGACAGATGGAGTTAAGCTGTCTTCTAGTCCCCTATGTACATAAAATTCAAAGACTAATAGGATCTCATTCCATCTCAATCACAGAGGTCATAGCCCAATGTGGTAGAGTGCTCTCTCTCTCTCTCTCTCTCTCTCTCTCACACACACACACACACACACACACACACACACACACACACACACCACTGGCTTCCTTTCAGTCCCTCTGTTCTTTTGGATTCCTGGCTATAGGAAACAGACTTTGCTCTGTGTAGTAGACCACTGATGGGAGCCTCAGGTCCTAGTGACAGTTTTTGCAACTTCCTTCTGATGTCAGGGATAAATTGAGTGATCATTTGTCCAAGCATATTGTACTTCTAAAAGCTAAGTAATCAGTTACAGTAGACATTTGTATGACCCCGAGTTTCTATAGAAAGGCGGTTGGATGGTTACTAGGCCCTGTTCAATAGCTGCCAGCTTAACCTGACTCACAAGTTGTACTTCAGTCCCTCAGGCTCACAGATATTGAAATGAAGGCATTCCTAGATACTGGGGATAGTGGGTGTGACGAACCCATTAGGAAATCCACTAAGATTGTTCGGTACTTATGGACCTCTATCATGTATAACTCATCGTATATTACCTCTCTTTAAACCATTATAATTATCTCAGACACACAGATGAGATGATACATGTTTTCCTAAAGGCATCCCAATGAAAGATATTAAAGACAATAAATGAAGTGTGCTTGCTTAGGGCCAAAATGATCTATAACCTGTAAAAGTAGCTTTTATTCACCTACGTAATTGTTGGCTCCAAGGCTTAACTGCCTTAGTCTGCTAACCTAGGCTCTAGCCTCATACAATCTCATCCAGGCCTTGGATATTTTCAGCCTCTGAGAATTACTGCTGAGTAAGCTCACTCTTTCTTGTTCTTTCTAATCTCTTCCTGGCTAGTTCAACTCAGCTGTTCTGGCTCAAAACTCCTCTCCAAGCTGACTGATTCAATCTGGGTTCTCTCTCAGACTCTGAATTGTTCTGTTTGGCCTCAGACTAACTCTAGCCATCTATTCTAATCTTCAGGCTCCTTCCCATTATCTGGCTCAGTCTGTCTTCACCTGTGTCTAGCTTTTTCTCTCTCTCCAACTTGCCTCTCTATAATGTCCGAGTAAAACTGCCATCCTCTCTCTTCCTCTGCACTGTTCCCTCTTATATTGCCTCTCTTTACTCTCTCTTTCTTAGCGTTGGGCAGATCCTATTCTGTCAAATCTTTCTCTGATTCATCATTTTGTCTGCCACTTAATTAGACGTCACTTTCAAAGATGGGTGCTTCCTTCTACAAATTAACTTTACCTTCACTGTTTGGGATTAAAGGTATGTGCTAAGGGTGTGTCTGTATTCCAGCCAGAGGGATTAAACAGGTTTTTCTAGTATATCTTGGGGTTCACAATATGATCAGATACTCTGCAACAATAACCTTGAGTTTTTTAATACTCTCCTTTCATTCATAAATCTAAATGATACACTTCATAAGTCTACCTCATAATATTGTAAAATAAAACATGTGTGTGTGTGTGTGCACGTGTGCACATGCCAAAGACACGTGTATGGATGGATAACTGTGCACCTGTAAAGGCCTAAGTTAAGTTGTTTTCCCAATTTCTCTCCATATTATCGCTGTTGTTCTAAGACTTTACCTTCACTGCACTTGGTGTTCACCGATTGCCTGAGTAGCTGGCTAGAGAGGAATCCCCATGTCTGTCTCCCAGCACTGAGATGACAGGTACACATTGCTACTGAATTCAAACTCAGTTCTCCATACTTTCACAGCATGTTACCCACTAAGCTCTCTTCCCACCTGTGTGAATGAGCAAAGTGCTTACAGAACATGGGCGAGGCCCCTTATAGGAACCAAAATTACTACCACACTACATTCACTCCTATAGTCCCTCTCTTCTGGAGCTGCCATGCCTGGCTGCAAGGAAAGCTAGGAAATGTGGTCTTTAGCAGGAAATGGTTTGTTGTTTGTTTGTTTGTTTTTGTTTGTTTAAAACAAACCCTCAGTGGACTTATAGCTGTTTTCTGTCTTTGTCAGAGGAGGTAGCTCTGGGTCCACTGAAGAGGCAGTCCTCCAGTCAGGTAGCAAGGGGAGGGTCAGGAAATTGCCATCCTGTATTCCTGAAGGGACTTGTAAAATAATTATGAGAGAGCTGTAAGCAGATGATCTACTTACAGAGTGAAAATTGAGGGACTGCCCAGGAAGGTTGAGGGATAGGAAGGGTCGGAGGGGGAGAGACAGTTGACAGAGAGGAAGTGGACATAAGAGTTGATTTAGGATGACAGCGACTGGTCCCACTGCCACACTGCTACAGCAAAATGAGCTAACAGAAGTAGCAGAGAGATCCAGCCTATCAAAGGAGTGGACTAGGAGAAAACAGAGAGCTAATAGAAAGGTGTCTGCTGTGGGTGAGAGCCAGGGTTTCTTCACAACAACTAAAAAGTCTGTTTACAGGTGTACAGAGAACACATGTAGGGTGAGCACTCCGGTAGCTTGTGGGGAACATTTAGTTTGGGTATGGAGTGAAGCCCAGTAAGTAAAATGTTTAAAAGACTGGGTAGAAATATGAGGATAATAAAGATGAATGAAGTGGTCAAGGGGAGGAGCCAGAGTAGGATAGAACCAGAAGCCCATAAATGGGGGAGGCTTTTGGTTGAATTTTTGTCTGGCCCCTGTCTCTGAGCACCATCTCAAACCAGTTAGAATTTGTGGGCATGAGAGCAGTATTGCTTGTGGAGAAGAGCACAAACCTCGAAGCACTGCATCAGTCCAGGTGTCCAGCTGGTCCTGAAGGATGTTGAGCTGATCTGAGCTGGTCAGGTAGGTTAATTGATTGTCAAGGACGAGCCTTGGCCTGGAGATGGGTTCTGAGAGAAGGGGTGTCCAGGACAGGCACAAAGAACAACTCCAAGTCAAATTGTGGGTCCAAACTGGCAGCCTAGGTTCTGCTGAGATTGCTTTCCAAATGCATTCTCTGTCTGTCTACCTGCCTGCCTGCCTGCCTGCCTGCCTGTCTGCCTGTCTGCCTCTCTCTCTCTCTCTCTCTCTGTGTGTGTGTGTGTGTGTGTGTGTGTGTGTGTGTGTGTGTGTGTTCTGCTTTGCTTCAGACAGCTTTTTCTTGCTATTCTAAAAACTCTCTGGTTGAGACAGCTTTCTCTGCTAGTAAAAATTCCAAAACATATCTGGATAGCTCATGGGTTTTTTGACCAAAGTCAAAAAGGCTACAATAAAAAAATTATTGGATCTTCCAAGTCAGAAATTCTGTTAGAAAAAATTCTTTTTAAAAGTTAATTATTTCATTTGTTTACATTTCAAATGGTGTTCCCCTTCTCGGTCTCCCCTCCACAACCCCCCCCCCATATCTCCCTCTGTGCCTTTAAGAGGGCAGTCCCCCACCCCCCATCCACTCCCGCCTTACCTACCCCCCCCCACACAAATATCCCCCTTATCTGGGGCATCAAGCCTCCACAGAACCAAGTAGTCCTCTGCTACATATATAGCAGGAGTCATAGACTGGCCCATGAATACTCTTTAGTTGGTGCTTTAGTCCCTAGAATATCTGAGGGATCCCATTAGTTGATACTGCTGTTCTTTCTATGGGATCGCAATCCCCTTCAGTTCCTTCAGTCCTTCCCCTAACTCTTCCATTGGGGTGCCAGGCTCAGTCCAATGGTTGGCTGTGAGTATCTGCATCTGTCTTAGTAGGGTGCTAGCAGAGTCTCTCAGAGGACAGCCATACCAGGCTCCTGTCAGCAAGCGCTTCCTGGCATCTGCAATAGTGTCAGGGTTTGATGTCTGCATATGAGATGGATCCCCAGGTAGGGCAGTCTCTGGATGGTCTTTCCCTTCAGTCTCTGTTCCATCTTTGTCCCTGTGTTTCCTTTAGAAAGGAACAATTCTGGGTTAACAATTTTGAGATGGGTGGGTGGCCCTATCCCTCAACTGGAGGTGGTCTCTTCTGGGATAGAAATCTCCCAGATGTTGGGCATTTTGACTAATGTCATCACCATTGGGTCCTGGGAGACTCTTGAATCCCTGGTGTCTAGGACTTTCTAGTAGTTTCTCTCCCCCCACCCCAGGTCCAACCCCCCACTCCCAACCCTGTTCTAAGTGCCCATGATAAAGTTTAACAGTTGGCAGAGATCCAGAACCCAAGTCAGGAGGTAATAACTATACAATGTGTGGGGAACATTAAGAGAGAATGTATATGAAGAAAACATTTACCTCAAGATTCATGTGAGTTAAATGCAATTGTACGACTGTCCGGACCACGGACCAGAGCCCTGTAGAGGGACAAGGTAACTGTAAGCAGCCGTTTGTTACCTCAGACTCCTGTGTAAGGACTGAGCACCTGGAAGCTGAGTAAAGGAAGTCAGGGCAAGTCAGCATCCAAGGAATGAATCTGAACACAAAGTCTCCAAGTGATAGCCCTTGCTTTTATAGTTAATGAATTTCATACATGTTTCAAATATTAACAATAGTGAATGAAATCAGAATATTTCAAGTAAGACACAATTTTTGGTTAGAAACAATTTGATAAGGTAAAAAAATTTTAAATTGGGACTATTACCTTAAATGACCATATCTAGTAGTTGAACAATAAATATTTTGTATGTGTTGTTAAAATTAAACTTCTATACTTATATTCCAGGACTATACAGTAGAAATATTTTATATTAGCAAGCCATGTAAACAGAAATTCAATTCTAGATTGTATTTCCCCAAAAGAAATTATTTTCAGTTTTCAATTTAAAAAGTATTCTCCCAGAGACAGTGTCTGCCTGGCTTCCTCCTCCCTGTGTACTTCTCTAGAACACTCTGTTACCACATGGCTTCCTCCTCAGTGTGTACTTCTCTAGAATGCTCTGTTACCGCACTGTTCAGAGACTGCCATGTCAAGATTAAATGATTCACTTTGCAAGGTTTTCTAAAATTAATCCTATTAACAGAACCTTTTCATCTTTTTCTACACTTTTCTTTTTTTTGGGGGGGGGGGGGTGTTTCTCTATGTAGCCTTGGCTGTCCTGGAACTCACTCTGTAGACCAGGCCAGCCTCGAACTCAGAAATCTGCCTGTCTCTGTCTCCCAAGTGCTAGGATTAAAGGCGTGTGCCACCACTGCCTGGCCTTTTTCTACATTTTCATTTCAAGTAGTCAACCAACAGTTGAAAGCTGAAAGCAAGGGGCTGGTGAGACGGCTCAGTGGTCCCAAGTTCAAATCCCACCAACCACATGGTGGCTCACAACCATCTGTAATGAGATCTGATGCACTCTTCTGGTGTGTCTGAAGACAGCTACAGTGTACTTAGATATAATAATAAATCTTTGGGCCGGAGTGAGTGGGGCCAGAGTGAGCAGAGGCCCTGAATTCAATTCCCAGCAACCACATGATGGCTCACAACCATCTGTACATCTACAGTGTACCCATATACATAAAATAAATAATAAGTAAATCTTTTTTTTAAAAAAAAAAGAAAGAAAGCTAAAAGCAGTCAGTTGTGTCATGATGTAGTAAATACTTTACATGTAGTAAACTGAATTAACAAAAAAGACCGAAGCTGACTCTGCAGATCTCTAGGTTACCACAAATGGAGAGCAGTAAACGTATTTCTTAACATCTATTTAAAAATGGTTGGCCATTAAGAGGTATAAATTGTAAAGCAAGATAACCAAATTAAATGAGTTTTAACAGATACTGACTTCTGGGATTTCTTAGAAAACATTCACAAGCATTGTGAAATGTTCACTCGGCTCCTGAAGAACCATGGCGTCTCTCTTTTGACTCAGCCGCTTTCAATGCAGTGACCCCAGGATTTATTTTAACGTACTGGTTAAAACCAACAACGGCTTCACTGTCACAGCCCTTAGACTCCTTGTAGACTTCAAGATAAGAGGACACGTACTGGCTCTGGAGTTCTCTCTCTGCGTAAAGACTAGATTGTATTCCCAAAGCCACGGACGAGCACAGGTTGGAGAGACTCCTTCATCTAAGCCCTCTCCTCCTGAAGATTCTAAAGGCTTGGGACATCACTTAACAAAGTCATCTGTTGACTCTATAGACACAAAACCAACTGTCAAAGACATGGCTTGAATATTCTGAATAACTTTCCAAGGGTGTAAGTTTGCTGTATCTAACAGCCTCCTTTAACCAGGGGTGTGGATGGCTAGAATGTGAACCCTGGGGTTAGCTTTGCTAAGAGGAAGAACTGAATGCCAGGGTTGGGCTTGAACAACTGAACTAGCATGCAGGTCCTCCACCAGTCAGGGGGTAGGCTTTGGTACACGGTTGCCCTGTTCACAGCATCCACATATGACAGTTCAGGAGACGTGGAGGGCAGAGTAATTGCTATTTGCCTCTCTGTTGTCTGAGACATTTAGGATGTGAGTACGCACGGACATTTCTCTACCAGGCCAGAGAATCCATCACTCTATCATGAAAAATAATTCATCTTTTCTGTAGATAAGGAGGAGGGAGGACTATTTTCTGGTTTAGCTTACACAGCTAGAGGCAGAAGCGCAGAGTTTCAGCAGGTCTTATTTCCCATGCATCCTTGTCCTGTAATTAGGCTACTGTGTAAAATATTCTGGTGGGATTGTGTTTCATCCAAGGGAACTATATGGATCTGGAGACATTCTGTCATGAAAGTGTATTGTAAATTTAACCCACTTACTCAAGGATTCAACCTTTCACAGCGGTTTTTAAGAACATAACTGATTTTGGATATTATTTTATATTAAACAAACTAAATTTAAACTTGCTTTGCTTTACTTGATTTAGGCCTAAACTTGACAACATATATTGAAACTATGTGATGGGAAGTAAAAAATCAGTCTCTCCCTCCAAGCTTGTCTCTGTAAATAAATTACCCACCAAGCTGGGCAGTGGTGGTGCACACCTTTAATCCCAGCACTTGGGAAGCAGAGGCAGGTGGATTTCTGAGTTGGAGGCCAGCCTGCTCTACAGAATGAGTTCCAGGACAGCCAAGGCTACATAGAGAAACCCTGTCTTGAAAAAAAAAATAGAAAAAAAAAGTTAAATCCAGGCTACATACATTGTGTGCTATAACAAATGGAGATTACTTTTACATAAACTTTTAAGTATTAACTCTTTTGTTGTTGTTGTTGTTACAGATTTTAAAGCTAACTTTTTAAAAATTAGACATTGTGGTGGTTTGAATGCTTAGCCATAGGAAATAGCTCTATTAGGAGGTATGGCCTTGTTGAAGGAAATGTGTCATTGCATAGGTGGGCTTTGAGGCCTCCTGTGCTCAGGCTCCACCCAGTGAGGAAGAGAGCCTCCTTCTGGCTCCCTGAAGATGACAATCTTCTCCTGGATGCCTTAGGATCTAGAACTTTCAGCTCCGCTAACACTGTGTCTCCCTAGATGCTGCCATGCTTCCCACCATGATGATAGTGGACTGAACCTCTGAAGCTGTAAGCCAGCCCCAATTAAATTTTGTCCTTTATTAAATTTGCCTTGCTCATGGAGTCTCTTCACAGCAGTGGAAACCCTAACTAAGACTATAAGGGTCCATGATTCACAGAAGAATGATACACCCAACTCAAGTAGTATGTAAACACAAAGAGGGTTTTATTCTGCTGTAGTCCAGCTTGCTGGTTTCTACTGTCTACAAAGATGAGACTCCTAAGTGAGCTCACAAGCCTAATTTAAAGCACACCAGGGGAATTCCGGGGAAGGTAGGTGACGTCTATCTTAATCTTGGCTCTATCTATAAGGGCATTCTAGAACTACTGGGGCCTGGGAGGCTGGAAACTGCTGCTGAGGAAGTCTGGAAACTGCTGCTGACCCACTGTCCTTGCCTTAGACAGGCAGCAGGGCAGCTTCTGAGGCCTGGACTTGCCTGGGCTTGTCCTGTTCTTAGAAACAGAGATTTCAGTCTAGTCTCCTGAACTGCCAGTTTGAAGCCTGACATGGAGTCAGCCTAGCCTTCTCAAGGCAGAATTTTACCACCTTTAAAAACCACATCTGGGCTGGAGAGATGGCTCAGAGGTCAAGAGCACTGGCTGCTCTTCCAGAGGTCCTGAGTTCAATTCCCAGCAACCACATGGTGGCTCACAACCATTTATAATGAGATATGTAATATCATCTGTAATAATCTTCTGGCCTGCAGGCATACATACAGCCAGAATGTATACATAATAAATAAATAAATCTTAAAACACACACACACACACAGAGTGTGAGGTAAAGTTTATCGCCAAAGTTTTAGAGATATAAGGGAAGAGAGTATTTAGAGAGTTAAATATCTGTGATTACACTGTTAAACCTGAAAATTTTGAGGAGAAAGACCAAATTTATGACTGTGCGACTAAGAGGTACACCTGGGACTGGCCAGCCAGCTGTCACCCTAAGTCAGGATTTGAGAGGGCAACGCCAGATGAGGGAGACAAGGTTTTTATCTAGCTCAGGATTAGGGAGTTTCGATTGGCAACACAGGCAGAATTATAGGAGCAGAACGAAAGTATAACAGGTTAGTCATAATGACCTTCTGAGACAAAGACATGGCTGCCATCCCTGCACAGGCAGTACAGAAACATTTGTACTTAAGGTTACAGGTGGGGCATAGCCCAATCCTTAAGTAACAGATTTAATCATAAGCAGGAATTAGCTTCGTTTGTCTGGACTATAGGATGGACTTTAAGCCTAGATGGAGGCAGGTTAGTTCTTCAACAGGTTGTCATTTTTTAGAGACAGTTAACTAGTAAAGAAAAGGGCTGAGAAGAGCAGCAGGGCCTGCTGGGAGAGTGTACTTTCAAGCTGATTTTAGGCACATGGTGTCTTTCCTGGGCTGTTCCGTTTGCTCTTGCTCTCCTTTTCCATCACAGTGCACATGTTAAATCCACTGGTAAGAAGGAGACCACTACCACAATTTTTGAGTCAAATTTGAAGCAAGCTTTATTTATTTGGGTGCACCAGAGAGCTGGCGGGTGACTGCCTCCTAAGCTGGGTTAGAGAGAGCAGTGCTGAGTCCGTTTCTCAGGACCAAATCACAAGTAAAGCAGGTTTTCCGAAGTGAGGCCATGGGGCAGTTAGGAAGTGCAGAAAAACCTCAGCAGCAACAACAAAACAATCATCCTGTGGTCAATAATTAGGGAAGCCTCAGGGTGTTCTCACAAACAAGTCCAGGTCATGAGGTCGGGCAGGTCAGCTCCCGGGAAACAAAAACTCGCCTTAGGGTAAATGGAAACTTATTTTTTAACAAGACAACAAATGGCTACTGTCTTAAAAACAGAGTCAAGCAGGTTCCTCATCAAGTGGCCTACCTGACCCAGGGAAAGGACTTTGGAGCTAACTTTTAAGCAAGTATGCTTGGATCTGGAAAGGGAAGCTCCAGAGTCAGCCTTTCCACTACACTAAAATAGCATGTGACAATTTTTAATATTCTCCACTCTCAAAAGGCATTTATATAGATATGGTCTACATATCTATACCCACTTTGCGTGTGTCTGCAGGCAGGGGCAGAGAGCTGGGTTTGTGTGTGTGTGTGTGTGTGTGTGTGTGTGTGTGTGTGTGTGTGTGTGTGTGTGTGTGTTTTGGGGGGAGTTGTTTAGTTTTGTTTTTAGAGACAGGGTTTCTCTGTGTAGCCCTGGCTGTCCTGGGACTTACTGTGTAGACTAGGCTGGCCTTGAACTCAGAAATCTGCCTGCCTCTGCCTCCCAAGTGCTGGGATTAAAGGCATGCGCCACCACTGCCCGGCTTTTTGTCTTAACTGTTAAAGATACCAGCAGGATTTTCCAGGCTTGGGGAGGCAGAAGCATAAGTAGGCCTAAAGCATACAGGAAATGAGGCATAAGGCAAAAGAGTTCTATGTTGCCTTGAGAATTGTAAAGATTCAAGTTTGGAGACCCAACAGAAATGTTGAATATTTTAACTCTAAGCATGATTGTAAGCCAGGCCTTCAGAAAGAGTCAGGTAAGCTGGGAATTTTTATAGGGAAGGAGGCCTCAAGTCATGATACTATTTTGTCTTACATAGTTATTTAAATTAACTTAGATATTAAATACCAAAAGTTCCTAACTTGGGCCCTCAGTGGCTATTTGTCCAGTGTGTTTTGAGGCCAAATTTGGACCAAGACCTGGACAAGTGAACTTGGAATTCGATCTCCCAAATGGAGGTTTTCGACTAGTTTGAAACCAGGCTGAGGAGAATTTGGAACCCATGGCAGGCCTGGGACCAAGGTAAAACTGGGGTCAAATCCAGCCACTCGAAGCTCTCCCTATGTCTGGGATTTGACCCAACAAGCCTGAAATAGGTGTGTATGAGAATCTCCACCCCAACTAATTCCAGACTCGAGAGGTTGCACATCCAGTGAGAGGTTCTCAGAACTGTCCACCGAGGGCCAGGAATGAATTCTAGGAACGTTCCAATCAAAGCCAGTGGAAAGCTCTTGGAATCTTTTTTGTTTGTTTGTTTGTTTTCGAGACAGGGTTTCTCTGCATAGCCCTGGCTGTCCTGGAACTCAACTTTGTGGCTTTGAACTCAGAAATCCGCCTGCCTCTGCCTCCCAAGTGCTGGGATTAAAGGCGTGTGCCACCACCACTCAGCAGCTCTTGGAATCATTGAGCAAGAGAGTCTCAATATAGATGGTGCTCCAGTAAGCACAGGCCTAGTAAGACCACCTCAGAGTTAATCCTAATGGATTACCTTCTTCTAGCATTTTGCTCTGATGCATGCGTGTTCTAGTCAAATGCAGCATGCTCTTCATGATGGCTGTTCCCAGTTGTCTACTGGACTATATCTGGAAGGAACTACAATCTGGAAATGGAGGGCATACCTGGAGGTAAATGCCTTTAATTATCTGGATCTATCAGTTGTGAATGGCAATAGATTAGGTGACCCAGTATACAAAACTTAGTACAGTTTGTGATAGTTAAAAGAGGCTATTCGTGTTAAACACCACACACCAGGTCCAAACAATACCACGTGAAGAAGGTTTAATTGGGAGAGAGAGTGGGGGAAGGTCTCTCGGAAAGAGAGAAAGGGAAAAAGAGGGAGAGAGAGGAAGGTTTCTCCTTTTTATATGGGTGATGATGACGTATTACTGCCCAGGTGAAGTTGGGAAGCCCTAGGGATTTTGGGAATGGGGGGGGGGCGCGAGTTGCCCATAGTAACAGATCTGTGGTCCCGCCTATCTATAGGTGCAGGCACTCGGTGATGCTAACAGTTTGGGGAGAAATAAGGAAAATGATTTTGCTGGTTGGCTGCTCTTAGAACCTCTGAATAAATTGATAAAGGAAAGGAATGAGCTGCACTATAAAGTTGACTGGCTCCAGATGTGAAAAAAGAATCCAAAGGTTTCTAAGGGTGCCCTTCAAGAGAATCTTCTCTCCAGCAGCCGTAGAGCTTGAGTTGCAGAAAAACAAACTGAAGCCCTCATTATAAGGTTGGCTGAATTACAGTGAAAATTCAGGTCTCAGCCTCAGAGGGTGTCAGCAGTTAAAGTAAGGGCATTAATTGGCAAAGAATGGGGTCCTATAACTTGGGATGGGGATGTGTGGGAGGACCCTATTGAAGTTGAGAACTTTGGGGTTTTTTGGTTTCTTTCTTTCTTTTTTTTTGTAATTTTTCAAGACAGGGTTTCTCTGTGTAGCCCTGGCTGTCCTGGAACTCACTCTGTAGACCAGGCTGGCCTCGAAGAAGTTGAGAACTTTGAATTCTCAGATTCTCCAGGGTTTACCTCACCAGGGTTGCCCCACCCCTTGAAATATGCCCTTTCCTCCTGAGGAAATTAATCTTTCATTGTCTGATAAACCAGCAGTGACATTCTCTGAAGAAAATACCAGGTAAGACAATATTGATGTTCTTCAAGGTCCACCAATACTTGCCTCTAGACCTATAGCCAGACTCAAGGCAAAGCAGGCCCCTAGAAGTGAGGTAGAAAATGCCGTCCAGGAGGAAGTGTGCGTGCTACTAAGGAGCTTAATGAGTTTGCTAATTTATTCAAGCAGAAGTCTGGGGAATATGTGTGGGAATGGATTTTAAGAGTGTAGGACAATGGAAAGAGGAACATAAAACTAGATCAAGCTGAGTTTATTGATATGGGCCCTCTGAATGGAGATTCTGGGTTTAACACTGAAGCTCGCAGTTAACAAAAGGTAGCAGACCACCCACCAAAGAGTATACAAGGAGGGACTCAAGGCTTCAGCCACAAATACAGCAGAGGATGGCTTTGTGGGACTTCAATGTTGGCCTTGTGAAGGCCTGAGGCCCCAGTGTAGGGGAAGGTCAGGACAGGGAAGTGGGTGTGGGTGGGTTAGTGAGCAGGGGGAGGGGGGATGGGATAGGGGAGTTTTCGGAAGGGAAATGAGGAAAGGGGATAAAATTTGAAATGTAAATAAAGAAAAATTCTAATAAAAATGTTAATGGAAAGAGAAAGAAAGGAAGAAAGAAAGAAAAGGTGACAGAAGTTTGTTAGAATGGTTGCCTGGAGTGTTTATCAAAAGATAGCCTATTGAGCAGGAGTTAGAGATGCATGCTATTCCTCCTCTGTATTGATGAAGGCATTTTAAGGCTCAGGGAAATTGCAATGCTAGAGTGTATGTGCTATGTAAAACTCAATCCTCCACAATGGGAAGGCCCAGAAGATATGCCCGTCACAAATCTTATAAGACACAAACTCGTGAGGGGCACCAGCACATTTGAAGAATTTTGTTCTCACCCTTTTCCTTGTGCCAGACCTAAGGCTTGGAGATGCTGCTGCTCAGTTGGATGAATTAAGTGCAATGGGTTTAATTGGGATCAGAGGTAGCAGGGGCCAGATGGCAGCACTGAATCACCAGAGGCAAGGTGATCATAGTTATCATAATGGGCAGTGTAGACAAAACAACATTCATAAAGATCTAACCCATAATGGTCAGCACAGGCAAGGTGAATTTTATAATGGCATGACTGGTACGGACCTTTGATACTGGCTAATCAGTCATTGGTGTATCCAAGCATGAAATAGATAAGAAGCCCAATGCTTTTCTGTTTGATCGGTATACGCAAAAAAATTCTCAAATGAAAGGTTACATTGGATCCTGGCAAAAGGCAATCTCAACCAGTTAATTAATTTCCAGACTTGAGTCAGTTTGCAGACTTAGAACCCCTTAAATGAGGGTAACAAGGGTTACAAGGGTAACTGTACACTGGGGGAAAGGAAATAATCAGACTTTCCAGGGACTATTGGATACTGGTTCTGAATTGACACTGATCCCAGGAGATTCCCAAGAAACATTGTAGCTCTCCAGTTAAAGAAGGAGCTATGGAGCTGGTGAGATGGCTCAGCGGGTAAGAGCACCGACAGCTCTTCTGAAGGTCGTGAGTTCAGATCGCAGCAACCACATGGTGGCTCACAACCACCTGTAATGAAATCTGACGCCCTCTTCTGGTGCGTATGAAGACAGCTACAGTGTACTTATTTATAATAACAAATAAACCTTAAAAAAAAAAAAAAAAAAAAGAAGGGGCTTATGGAGGCCAAGCAATTAATGGAGTGTTGACTGATGTCTGACTCACAGTAGGTCCAGTAGGTCCCTGAACTCATCCTGTGGTTATTTCCCCAGTTCCAAAATGTATAATTAGGATAGATATACTTAAAGGTTGGCAGAATTCATACATTGGTTTCCTGACTTGTGGAGTGAGGGCTGTTATGATTGGAAAGGCTAAATGGAAGCCTTTAGTGTTACCTTTGCAAAAAAAAAAAAAAATAGTGAATCCAGAACAATATTGCATCCCTGGAAGAACTGCAGAGATTTCTGCCACTACCAAAGACTTGAAAGATGCAGGGGTGGTGGTTCCCACCACATCTCCCTTTAACTCTCCTGTCTGGTCAGTGCAGAAGACAGATGGATTGTGGAGAATGGCAGCTGACTATTGAAAACTAAATCAGGTAGTAACTCTGATTGCAGCTGCTATACCAGATGTAGTGTCTGCCCTTCCTTACTTAACCAAATTAACATATCTCCTGGCACATAGTATGCAGCTATTGGTCTGCTAAATGACTTTTTCTTAGTACCATTCAGTTGGCAAGACCAGCACTATACCTACAGTCTTGCCTCAAGGATATATTAACTCCTCTGCCCTGGGTCATAACTTATTGGAAGGGATCTTGATTGTTGGGGATTTGATTTGTGCTTACATAGGAATTCTCAAGTCCACTGTGGGTCCCTGCCAACAGTTGGTTTTCTGACTGGTCAATAAAAAGCCAGCGGCCAATGGTTGGGCAGGGAGATGGAGGCCGGACTTTGAGGATTCCTAGAGAGGAAACACAAGACAGGGAGAAGGAGAATTGCCAAGACAAAAGGAAGGAAGAGGATACAGACATGAGAGCTATGAAAGACAGAGAATCAACCATGTAAGAATCAGAGAAAAGCAACCCCAGGGGCCACTTCTCTGATTTGGTCTGGGGTATCAGATAAAGTATAGACTTTAGAAAGTAATAACTCAAGAACATTGGAGGGAAGAGTGTGTGAGCCACTGGGAGGTTTGGAAGTGGCCCAACCATTGAACTAGCAAAGACATATTAAAAATAAGTCAGCGCATGTGCGCGTGTACATGTCTTTCATTTGCAAATCCAGAGCTCTTGGGGTGGGGGTGGGGTGCAGAGGAGCTTAGATAGACTTCATTTGATCATCTGTCTTTTCCATAGAATATCACATTGGTGCACTGTATTGATGACATTATGCTGATTGGACCAAATGAGCAGGAGGTGGAAACCGCTCTGGATTCATTGATAGCACATTAGCATATTAAAGGATGAAAAATAAATCCAACCAAAATTCAAGGACCATCTACCTCAGTGAAATTCTTAGGAGTCCAGTGGTAGGGAGCATGCAGAGATATTCCTTCTAAGGTGAAAGATAAGTTATTTCACCTGGCCCCACCACCACCAAGAAAGAAGCACATTTAATGGGTCTATTTGGATTCTGGAGACAGCACATTCCTCCCCTGCGTGTGTTACTCAAGCCATTTACCAAGTGACTTGGAAAGCTGCTAGCTTTGTGTGGGGCCTGGAACAGGAGAAGGCTCTTCAACAGGTCCAGGCTGCAGATAATTATTTTCTCTTTCAAAGACAGCTCTTAGCCTGCTATTGGACCTTAGTGGAAACTGACCATTTAACAAGAGGACATCAAGTTACCATGCTACCTGAACTGCCCACCATGAGGTGGGTTTTATCTGACCCACCAAGTCATAAAGTAGGACATGCATAACAGCGATCCATTATCCAAGGGAAGTGGTATAAATGTGATCAGGCCCAAGCAGGTCCTGAACGCACAAGCAAGTTGACTATAAGCTTATGGTTTCTACCCCTGTTCGATGCTGTCTGCTGCCAAGCATGCACCTGTAGTCTCCTGGGGGTTCCCTATGATGGTTGTGCATGTTACTCAGGCACCACTCAGAAGTGGACGGTTGAAACATTTTATAGCTCCTTTCTGGGACAACCCTCAAAGAAGGGAAATCTTCACAATGGGCAAGATTTCAGGCAGCACACATGGTATTACAGTTTGTCTGGACGAAGAAATGGCCAGGTGTATGATTGTTCACTGACTCATTGGGCTATAGCTAATGGATTGGCTGGATGGTCAGGGACTGGGAAAGATCATAATTGTAAAATTGGTGAGAAAAGTACATCTGGGGGAAAAGTATGTGGAAAAATTTCTCTGAATGGGCAAGGGATGTGAAGATATTTGTGCCCCATGTAAATGCTCACCTAAAGGTGACTTCAGTTGAGGAGTTCAGTAATCAAGTGGATAAAATGGCCTGTTCTATGGACAGTCAGCCTCTTTCCTAGCCATCCCTGTTATCACCCAATGGATACATGAACAAAGTGGCTACGGTAGCAGAGATGGAGGTTATGCTTGGGCTCAACAACATGGACTTCCACTCGCCAAGGCTGACCTGGCTACGGCTGCTGCTGAATGCCAGATCTGCCAACAACAGAGACCAACACTGAGCCCCAGATATGGCACCATTCCCTGAGATGACCAGCCAGCAAACCTGTTGGCAGGTTAACTGTATTGGACCACGTCCTCCATGAAAAGGACAACGTTTTGTTCTTACTGGAGAAGACACTTATTCTGGTTATGGATTTGCCTTTCCTGCATACGATGTTTCTGCCAAAACCACTATCTGTGGACTTAGAGAATGCCTTCTCCACTGTCATGGTATTCCACACAGTATTGTGTCTAAGGAACTCATTTCGCAGTCAGAGAAATGTGACAGTGGGCCCACAATCCTAGAATCCATTAGTTTTACCATGTCCCCCACCATCCTGTAGCAGCTGGTCTGATAGAAAGATGGAATGGCCTTTTAAAGAATGGCCAGTTACAGCACCAATTATGTGTCAGCAGCATGGAGGGCTGGGGCAGAGTCCTTCAGAAGGCAGTATATGCTTTGAATCAGCGTCTGCTCTATGGTACAATTTCTCCCATAGCCAGGATCCATGGGGCCAGGAATCAAGGGGTGGAAAAGAGAGTAGTTCCACTCACTATCACTCCTAGTGACCCACTAGGAAAGTTTTTGCTTTCTGTTCCTGAAACCCTAAGTTCTGCTGGCCTGGAAGTTTTGGTTCTAGAGGGGGTGTGCTCCTGCCAGGAGCCACAGTGAACATTCCATTGAATTGGAAGCTCAGACTTCTCCCTGGTCATTGTGGGCTTCTAATGCCCTTAAATCAATAATAATAATAATAATAATAATAATAATAATAATAATAGTGTTAGGCAGAGTGATAAATCCAGATTACCATGAAGAAATTGGATTGCCTCTCCACAATGGAGGTAAGCAGGATTATGTCTGGAGTGCAGGAGATCCTTTAGAGCTCCTCTTGTTATTACCATGATTAAAGTCAATGGGAAACTACAACAGCCTAATGCAAGCAGGATGACAAAGGTCACAGACCCATCAGGAATGAAGGTATGGTTCACTCCTCCAGGAAAAGAGCCAAGTACCTGTTGAGGTGCTTGCAGAAAGTGAAGGAAATACAGAATGGATAGTAGAGGAAGGTAGTTATAAATACTATCTAAGGCCATGTGATCAGTTGCAGAAACCAGGATTATAAGTCACATGAATGCTTCTTTTTTATTTTGTTAATGCATTTGTACAGATATTCGTGCTTTCTTTCAATTTCTTTAACATAAATTCAGAGAATATCAATGGTTATTATATTTAAGTTTGAGATACTAAAAGGATGTTTCCCAAGGGACATTGGCGAATTTTAAATTTACAATGTGT
>JADRCD010209068.1:0-10182 GCA_019843815.1 Montemys delectorum
AAAATGGGAAATAGCCGAGGTGATCTAAACCTGAGTATCCAGTCTGTCAGGAACTCTGAGAATAGAAGAGGCATTGGAGCCTGTGACACTAGGAGCTTCAGGCTGTTCCTTGAAGAGTAATTACAACTCCATGCCTTTCTGCTTGATGGTCAGTGTCCCAGCGACTAACGGCATAAACGATGCTCTGTAACAGGTGCTCTTTGTTCACGTTCCCACTCAGGGATGTCTAGGAGTCATGTCCTCTGGGGGCTATGTCTTACTCTGTTGACCACTTCGAGTTTGGGGGTTTGTGTTTGTTGTTTTTTGGGGGGTTGTTGTTGTTTTTGAGACAGGGTTTTTTCTGTGTAGACCAGGCTGGCCTGGAACTCAAAGATTGGTCTGCCTCTGCCTCCCAAGTGCTGGGATTAAAGATGTGAGCTACCACCTCTGGCAACCATCTCTAGTTTTAGTTGCAGCTGTAGTGGACAGCTTTCTGTACCCACTCTTGTTGTTGTTGTTTGTTTGTTTTTTGTTTTTTTTTATTTTTCGAGACAGGGTTTCTCTGTGTAGCCCTGGCTGTCCTGCAACTCACTCTGTAGACCAGGCTGGCCTCGAACTCAGAAATCTGCCTGCCTCTGCCTCTCTGTATGCACTTTTATACCACTATACTTGTCTCAGGGCCTTCTCCAGCCCCTGGGGATAGAGGCTTTGGGCGTACCTTAGGCTATGGCAATGGTCACTGGGGGCGTATACTTCCACCTCCACCTGGAGACCACCTGGAATCTCCTTGCTGTCCAGCCCTTGAGCATAGTGGAGCAAGCTTAGTGGAGCAAGCTTAGTCTCACACCTACTCTAAACACCTGCTCCTAAATTCTTTGCTTCACTGCTCATGTGTGTTCCCAGGGCTGAGCTCTCAGCTGTCCTACAGCTGTGTGGCTCGTTTGCTGTGCACACCTGGGGGAAGACTTTACTTAAAGACATCTCTCAGGATTATCTCCGTATAGTGGGTAGTGGGGACCAGGGAACACCAGCACACTTTTTTCTCAACAGATCCCTGCTGGGATTCAGACAGACCAGAAGATTCGCTTGACTGGGAAAGGCATCCCCCGGATTAATAGCTATGGCTATGGTGATCACTACATTCACATCAAGATCAGAGTTCCAAAGTAAGTACTCACTGATACTGTGGCCAGACTCTTCCAGCGGGCAGCTGTCCCTTGAGTCTTTTAGCTGCCAGGCCTAGCACCCAGCAATTCAGCTGCCCTTTGAGCGCTTGGCTTGGCAAGTTTTTTCTTCCATGGAATCAGTTTTGTCTAACCTGATTCCCATCTGAGCATTGGATATAGTAGGTTGGCCTCATTGAGTTGTGGAAATACAAAATGAATAACACAGGAGATGCTGAACTCCTGATGTGTTCTGGGCAGAATGCTATGGCACCAGCATGTGCTGTGCCCTCCTCCTCTCAGAAAGCCAGTTTTAGCTCTTGTCCCTTTTGTGAGACTAGTTCCTCATCTGTTGCCGCACAAACACACATAACATGTGCACCCCAACCCTGTAAGTATCTGGCCTAGCAGTGATGACAGTTTAAACAACTCAGGGTTTCAGAGAGAAGCAGAAAGGACCAGTTTTAGCACAAGACAGCCCAAGACCAGGTTCTCAGCACAAAGGACATTTGTTTGTCCCAGAGAGACAGAAGGCAAGGAATATGAGACAAAGATAAGAGATAGAGGACTTGAGAGAGGGGGGAAGGAAACAAGGGTGAGGGGCGTAGATAGAAGCAGACATGGCCATAGGCAAATGGTAGTCTATAAAGGTAAAAGGGGGATGGAGAGATGGGCTCTTCCGGAGGTCCTGAGTTCAAATCCCAACAACCACATGGTGGCTCACAACCATCTGTAATGAGATCTGATGCCCTCTTCTATTGTGTCTCTGAAGACAGTGGCAGTGTACTCATATAAATAATAAATAAATAAATCTTTAAAAAAAAATAAATGTAAAAGGGGAACTCCCATACTAGGATGATGTGTTTAATTTTGATTGAAGCCGGGCAGTGGTGGCTCATGCCTTTAATCCTAGCACTTGGGAGGCAGAGGCAGGTGGATTTCTGAGTTTGAGGCCAGCCTGGTCTACAGAGTGAGTTCCAGGACAGCCAGGGCTGAACAGAGAAACCCTGTCTTGAAAAACGAAAAAAAGAAAAAAAAACTTGATTGAGTATGCTTATTAGGGAACCAAAAGGGGAGTTTTGATTGCTGGCCTCCAATACTTTGATAGTTGGACTTTGGTGGTAAGCGTCAGGAGGAGGAAGTGGCCAAATAAGGGACTAGGCCTTGATGGCTAGCTTTAGGGATGTGATCTAACACTTTGCAATGAAAAGGGAATAGGGGAAGAGTGAGGCCTTCCAGAGCCACATTTGCCATGCTTAGGCTGGCTAGAGCCCCTTCTGAAACTGTGACTTGGCCCTCAGTTCCTCATTACTGGCTCAGTGTGTGCCTCTGCATGAGTCAGACATGTGTGTGCATTGCGTACTTTCAAGAGCTGCCTGGAGGAAGTGCTTGGCCACTAACTGTTGTTGGTCCACAGGAGACTAAGCAGTAGGCAGCAGAACCTGATCCTGAGCTATGCCGAGGATGAGACTGATGTGGAGGGGACAGTGAATGGAGTCACCCATACAAGCACTGGTAAGGGACTTGGGACCGACATGGGGATATGAGGGACCTCTGAGTCTCTAGAGCTTGACAGACATTTCAGAACTTGAGTTTTCATGGGCCCCCCAAAAGTCACTGGGAGAGGGGACTCATGGGTATACAGCCATATCCCATGGATGCTTCTCCCTTCCACTGCGCACATGTACTTAAGAAGGCACAGGACCACTTGCTGCCCAGCAGCTCTATGTCTCAGAGCTGCTTCTGAGTTCTAGCCTTGGTTCTGCCACTTGCCCTAAGACTTCGGGCAATTCCCTCCATGAATTCTTTGTAGCAGTTTAAGGGGAAATGAATTGAACAGATCTTAGCCTTCCAGACTAGGCATTTTTCTAGGATTCCTAAGTAAACAATGGTAGCAACAGTGTAAAATACTGTTCCCACTTCAGTGAACAGATTTGTTACCTAGGCTCAGATGTCAGGAACACAGTGGTTGATGTCTAGACTGGAGCTTTCCCATGCCCCTGAGGCTGTATCTCAGGTGAGGCTTCTGTTGATTGGGACAGGTCAGGACAGGTCAGAACAGGACAGGACAGGACAGGACAGGCTGTGACCAGCTGCACATGTTTCTACCTCATTGCATCACTTTGTTTTTGTGGGAACCTGAATGGAGTTGTCAGATCTGGAGTGGCCTTAGGTTAGTGTGTGATGATTTATAGCCAGTATTCAGAGCTAGAGCAGCTTTTCCAGCATTGTAGAGGGAGGATTTGGAGTTCTCGGAAGGAAGAGACAGTAGTGGAAGTGGAAATCGCAGCAGCCTTTCCTGGAAGTTTTGTTGAGCTCCTATTAAGAGCAAGAGCCCTGTCTATAGCTTGACCAAATGATATTTGTTTTAGTGTTTAGATGCATAATACATATTCTTTTCTCTTTGTTTTACATCTATGTCCATTTGTTTGAGATGATCTTGGTGACCTGTAACTTGAGATCTTACTGCTTGGGCTTCTGAGAGCTGGGATTAAGGCTTTTCCACCATACCAGTTCTTGTGTTCTCTTTTAAACTAAATAGGAAGTGGGACAAGTTATTCCATAGAACTCTCATGTGCATAGAAGTTTCATTGTGTGCCTATAACTTCATGACAAGTCCCCAAGGTCTCATAATAGAGGAGATTTGCTCTGTACACAACTGTTTTCCTCTCCTGCCAGGGTGCTCATGTCCTGCAGGGCTGGGCTCAGGTGGGGACAGGAGTATTTCACCCTTTTCAGAATATCTATACTATTTTCTTTATTTAACCTCTATTGTCATTGTTTTCAAAGTTGCCTCACTTTGGGAATTGGACCCAGGTGTGATTTTGTAAAGCAGCTCAGTTGGTAAAGTACAGCCTAGAATCCCCAAGGTCTCAACACCAGAAGCCAGTAGGCTTTTTGATGATCTTGCAAAGATGGGTTAGGGAGAGGGTCGTGAGGCGCTCTCCCTCTCTCCCTCCCTCCCTCCAGCACCTCCTGCTAGCTGTATATAATTCTACTCCATAGCATGTGTTCTCTGGAAGGTTAACTGACAGGGGACTCCACGATGCAGCCTCCATTAGGTCGTCAACCATGTGTAGGACTTTTCTGCAATGAAAATATTTGGGCATCACCAATATTCCTGTAAGTAACCCCTCATCCATGTCTGCAAGTAAGTCCCCAAAACTCATTGGTCCCATCTCCCTGGGAACGTTCATACAGCATAGAGATGCAGGACAGACAGCAGGAGCACAGCTCAGTCTGAGTAGGCATGTGAAAAGGAGTGCTGGTCTAAGCAAAATGCTGAGTGAGATCAGTGCTAGCTGGAGCTGCAGAGGTGGTCAGAGAGATTGCTGCTCTTACAGAGGAACTGGATTTGGTTTCCAGCACCCACTTGGAGGCTTAGAACCATTTCTAACTCAAGTTCCAGGAAATTCATTGACTTATTGGGGTTTGCTCCATGGTGCACATATGTATACGCAGACAAAATAGTTATACACATAAAAAATAATAATCTTTAAGAAAAAAGAAAAATGTGGCTAGGCGGTGATGGTGCACACCTTTAATCCCACCACTCAGGAAGCAGATGTGTGAGTTCAAGGCCACGATAGCCAAGGCTACACACATACACACACACAAACTTTTTTTCAAAAAAAAAAAAAATAATAAATAAAAAATGCTTTTAAAAAATCTGGGTGATCAGCCGGGCAGTGGTGGTGCACGCCTTTAATCCCAGCACTTGGGAGGTAGAGGCAGGCAGGTTTCTGAGTTTGAGACCAGCCTGGTCTACAGAGTGAGTTCCAGGACAGCCAGGGCTATACAGAGAAACCCTGTCTCGAAAAAGCCAGAAAAAAAAAAAAATCTGGTTGATCAACAAAGCTACTGGGGACACATCCAAGCTCTCAGCTTCACACAGAACCTGGAACTGGGCCCTGCACAACACACTGCCTTGAAGTCCAGGGCCTCAGTTGCTTCAATTCTGAGCACTTCCTTTAGTAACATGTAAAGGTTTGAGTAACAGAAAGGATTCTCAGCAGGGATCCCTGTCCCTGCTGAGTCTTCTAAGATAAAATACATTTCATTTCTTTGGTAAATGATGACAAACGTAACATGTTGACACTGTAAGTCACCACTGGTGGCACTTCTTATCCATGCCAGGTACCATGCCGCCACGCCACTGGCTTTACCACTTGATCTCGCTGAATTGCAGAGAGGCCCTCTGTATTTTTTGAGACAGGGTCTCCTGTAGCCCAGGCCTACCTGGAACTCACTATGTAGTGGAGGAGAACCTTGAAGTCTTGATTCTCCTGCTTCTCTCTCAAGACGCCTGTGTACAATACACATCACTGGTGTTGTGAGAAGAGACAAGATGAGGTGCACCGCAGAGGATCCTGGGTGAGAGCAGCTCACTCATGTGTTATCTTAGACATGTTAATGTATACAACATAGGCAGTGTGAAATGTGGCAGTGGGGTTATAAGTTGGATCTTTTCTTGAGGTTTATTGCTTACATGCTAGCCAATAGTCTGGTGGTTAAGAGTCTGGGCTGGGGTTGAGCTAGGTTCTACCTCTTCCTAGTGGGCTTGGGGCCTCTAGGTGGACCTGACAGCATTGCTTCTCTGTACATGGAGCTTAGACAAGAACTCTAAAGTAGAGTGCGCTAAGATGAGCTACTGCATAGGCTTTGTGGCTTGGCCCTGAGACCTCTGGCATTTAGTGTTGCCGTTGTTGTCATTGTTCAGATTATAGACAGTCCCTTTCCCTCCCTTTTTCTTGTTTGTCTTCTATGGGTTTGTGACGCCAAGAAGAGTTGTGATGTCCTGAGGCTCTTGAGTGTCCCATTTGCTTCAGTCTAATACCTGAGGTGCCCCTTGCCAGCCTGAGAGTGGCCCTTATGTTCCTGGGGTGGCCCTTGGCTACTCCTTGAGTGTCAGCCTCTGGGCAGCGAGGTGGGTAGGTGGGGCTGGCATTTGCTGCGTGGAGGTGTGTGCTCTTGACCTCGGTTCTTTCTGTTGTTTGTGCCCAGGTGGCAGAACCATGGATAGCTCCGCAGGAAGCAAGGATAGGCGAGAGGCTGGGGAGGACAATGAGGGATTCCTTTCCAAACTTAAGAGAATCTTTACTTCCTGATCCCCCGCTGAGGTAGGAAACCTGTGAGCTTTCTTCTGCTAACCTCTGAACTAATCTCTCTTCTGGTCACTTTAACCAACGTCAGATCCCACCTCATCCTACCCTACCCCAGGAGGTGGGAGAGATGTAGTGACTGTGGCATCCTTTCAGTCCTTGGGCAGAGCATGTGGTACTTAGCCTGCTCGACAGTGGCCAGCCTCTTCATTTGAATTAATTTAGATTCCTTCCTAGAGAGGTTAGATTTGAGGCTACCTCACAGCCCCTATTGTCATTTCCCAAGGGCTCTGTCCCTCTGTGGTGGGACCAGCTTGCCTGCAGTCCAGAGGGCAAATTGTGGCGGAGCCAAGCCTAGAACTCAGATCTCCACCTCCCGCCTGCTTTTCAGCACACTGTTCTGGCCAGACAACATGGTGCTGTGCACCATTTGGGCCACTGAGGAGTGATGCGTGTTTTCTGTGCCTGGAAACACACTGTTGTTTTATGTTCACCCCAGGTCCTGGGGCTCTTGACCCTCAAAGCACGGCTATTCTCCAGGAATTAATAGAGCGTCTCCCAGAGGGATGTGTTCTGAGATGTGGAATGTAACTGTTTGTCTCCTTGACTCAGGAAAACGGTCAACTGGAAACTAGATGGAGCAGCAGCCCCCTCTCTGTGGCCAGGGCATCAGACACGGGAGGATCCCAGAACGGCAGCACTGAGCCCCTGCTTACAGATCCCTCTGAACCGCCTAGCAACAGCAAAATTGTGTGACAGTACTTCTCTGCATAAAGGTTATGGCAGTGACATATGGCCTCAGGCTGGACACCGAGACTGGTGGAAATAGCCTGTCCAGTGGTAGGTGACTTTCTTCTTCTGGGTTAGGCAGGGAAAACACTTGGACTCTTCTTGCAGCACTAAAACTAATCTGGAATCGCATGTAGTAGAGAACTGAAAGAATTAAAGACCCGTGCTTACAGCTTAAAATGAAGCTTTAAGCCGCAGTGTTGTGAAGTGATTAATTTCCCTTTCAACAAACCTCATGGAAGTTCTGCAATATGTCTGTCCTGACAAGTCTTGTCTAGGACCAGGGCAGCACATCCCACCAGCGCCATCTTCCTGTACAGAGTGAGGTGTCTGTCTTGTCTCTTGGAGCTTTTTTTTTTTTACCCCCCATCACCCCCCCAAAGGCACCAAGCAGAGCTAGAAAATGGGATGTAGGGCACACTTATGGGACACCTAGCAACAGCAAACCTAGCAACAGCAAGCTCTACCCCCTCAGGTGGCAGCTTGCCTGGCAGGGCACTTGAGTGTTCTAGTCTAGCGTGTGTGGGTGCTTCCTGCCCTGTTGGACCAAAGTAACCATGGTCATGTGGGACAGCCTTCAGCCTCTGGAGATCCAGAGCTTTGCCAGCCAGGGCTTGAGTCTCCGTTTCCACTGCTGACATTTGATTTCCAGTGTATTTAAATTACTCAGTGGTAAGTAAGGTTCATTGTCTTTTCCTGTGTATGTTACATGATAATATCATCGGTGAAGACCCTCGACAGTGCACAGAGCAACTTCATTCCCAGCCTCTGCTGGCGTCGTGTTGCAGTTTCTATGTGAAAGGTCCTCTGGAGCTAGTGTAAGACAGGCTAAGGAAGAACTTTCTCTGTAGTTTCTTTCTTTTCATTTATAATTTACAAAAGTAAAGCATTTATTAGTGTCTGACTTAAGAATGTAAAGTGATTCTGTATCAATGTAAATAAGATGATCTACTACAAAAGATATTTAAAACCAAAACTGTGGTCATTTCTTCTTTGAGAGTTCAAATTAGCTTCTGTAGGCTGGCCAGCAGAGAACAACAGGAGAGTCAGCTGGCAGCATCTGCCAGTCCAGACCCCTGCTCTCATTTCCAGAGCAGACCCTCTCCCTGAGATAGTGTTCCTGTGTGAGCTTGAGCCCTGCTGAGACATGTACACATGCTCCCTGTGCCCTTTGTTGATCTGTTTCACTTCATTGTTTTTCAGTCTTTGTTTTGCTATATAGCCCAGGATGGAACTCCTGATCCTTCTGTTTTCACCCCTCAAGTACTAGGAACACAGATGTAAGCCACCATGTCTCTAAAAATATTCTTTGTAAGTTTTTGAAAAGGTAGTAGCTGGAAATGAACCCAAGACCTCAGGCATGGTAGGCAAGTGTTCTGCTGCTGAGCTATGTTCCCTCAGCTACATTTTCCTATATTACATTTAAAAGACAGTTACTATGTATGGGTGTTTTGTCTATACACATCTGTGCACCATTTGCATGTAATGCTCATAGAGACCAGAGGTGTTGTCTGGAACTGACTACCATGTGGGCGCTAGCCACCAAGCCAAATCCTCTGCAAGAGCAGCAGAATGTTTGTAACTGCTGAGCCATCTCACCAGTCCCCATATTAACAATTTTGAGCTGGGAGGTGGTGATGCACAATACCATTAATCCCAGCACTTGGGAAGCAGAGACAGGCAGATCTCTGTAAGTTCCAGGCCAGCCTGATGTAGTGTAAGTTCCTGGACAGCCAGGGCTACACAGAGAAACCCAGTCTTGAAAAACAAAATAAAGAACCTCCCAAAATTGGACCTGGCAGAGTGGCTCAGTGGGTAGCAGTGCTAGCAAGCCTGATGAGCTAGGGCCCAAATGTGGGAGGAGAGAACCAATTCTTACAGGTTTATTTTTTTCTTATTGTTATCTGAGTATGGTGGCACATGCCTTTAATCCCAGTACTTGAAGGCAGAATCAGGCAGATCTGTGAGCTTGAGGCTAACCAGATCAACATAGCAAATTTCAGACCAGCCAGGGCTATTTACCAAAACTCCTCCTTAAAAAGTGCATATGGTTTTGCTTATTGTACTTTTTTTAACTAGCCCAGGCTCCTAGCAGAGCCTTAATGGCTTTTGAGATGAGCAGAGAAAGATACGGCATGACTCATTGGGCTGGGCAGGGAAGCGATTTGGGGGAAAGCTGATGAGTAAAAAAGAGTAACATTCTGTTGCCTGCAATACATTTCTTTTCAATAAAATGTCTATTGCTGTCAGCAGAATGGACCAGGTAATACACAGACACAGGATGCAACCGCAGTGGGGTTAGAGATGCTCTTAGGCATAAGTCTCAGGCTGGGAGTAGGCTTGGAAAAGGAAGGTAGGTCTGTTGGCTAGGACACAATTAGGACCATGGTGAGGCCTCTTCTGTCAGGTGGATGGAGGGTGGCTAGGTGGCATCTAGAGAAGGAAGGCTCATCTCTAGATCTAGTTTGCACTCATTTCTACACACAGCTCCTGAGGTATTTGTTCTCAGACTTCTTTGTGGCATCTGAGCTAGAATTGGGGTACAAGGTACATGAAAATGATCAAGCAGCCAGGGAGGTGGTGCATGCCTTTGATCCAAGTGGATCTCTGATTTCAAGGACAACCAGGGCTACACAGAGAACCCACCTGCTGGTGAGAAGCCACACGACCTTTATCTTGGCTGACTTTCCAAGCATTAAGACAACCTACTGTGTCTTCCTGACATTCTCTCTCGTGACTGTACTTCTCTCTACTCTTATGGGACAGCCCTGCCCAGGTCTCAGCATCCTTATTGCTTCCCTGTCCTCACTGTGGTCTTTTCCTTTCATTTCTTGTTTGTTTGTTTGCTTGTTTTTTTTTTTTTTTTTTTTTTTTTTTTTTTTTTTTTTTTTTTTTTTCTTTTTTCTTTTTGAGACAGGGTTTCTCTGTGTAGCATTGGCTGTCCTGGAACTCACTCTGTAGACCAGGCTGGCCTTGAACTCAGAAATCCACCTGCCTCTGCCTGCCAAGTGCTGGGATTAAAGGCGTGCACCACCACTCCTAGCTTCTCCTTTCTAAGTTTTTCTTTTCTTTTTTTCCTTTCTTTCTTTCTTTCTTTCTTTCTTTCTTTTTTTTCTTTTTTTTTTCTTTTTTTTTTTTTTTTTTTTTTT
>JADRCD010209068.1:10582-20827 GCA_019843815.1 Montemys delectorum
TTTTTTTTTTTTTTTTTTTTTTTTTTTTGGCTGGGATGAAACCTAAGGTCTTGTGCATTCATACTCTGCATCTTAATTTCATACACAGGCCTAACCCTGTCTCTTACCAGGCACCTGCTATTTATTTCCGTCTGTTCTTTGTCCCTTGAGGTCTTTGATCGATCAATCGATCTATCTATATCTATCTATCTATCTATCTATCTATCTATCTTTCTATCTTTCTATCTATCTTTCTATCTATCTATCTATCTATCTATCTATCTTTCTATCTATCTTTCTATCTATCTATCTATCTATCTATCTATCTATCTATCTATCTATCTATCTATCTATCTATATTGTTGTGGCTTTCCTAACTTCCTCAGCTAGGCAGTGGTGGCGCACACCTTTAATCCCAGCACTATGGAGGCAGAGGCAGGTGGTTCTCTAGAGTTCAAGGCCAGCCTGGCTTACAGGGCAAGTCCTAGGGCAGCCAGGGCTACACGGAAAAAAAGTTTCCTCAAGGCGGACAGCATAACTTTAGTCTGTTTGTCCCATATTTTAGTAAATTGTGCCTCAACCAAGAGTAGATGAGCCAGATGAACTACTGTTCCTTTCCCTGCTAGAGGAGTCTGATGTCAGGAATGGACAGCAAAAAGATAGTGTGCTAGTGGTTAGAAAAACACAGAGGCTGGAGATGGCTCAGCAGTTAAGAGCACTGACTGCTCTTCCAGAGGTCCTGAGTTCAATGCACAGCAACCACATGGTGGCTCCCAACCATCTGTAATGGGATCTGATGCCCTATTCTGGTGTGTCTGAAGACAGCTACAGTGTACACATATACATTAAATAAATCTTAAAAAAAAATATACACAGGTGGAAATTCACAGAAGTGTCACGAAATCTCAACAAGTAACTTGGGTTTTCTGTTTCTCATTATTGTTATTCCCTCTGAAAGGCTTGGGGCTAAATTGATTTATGATACAAGTCTTAGCCACAGGCAACATTACCACTGATCCATGGCTCTGTTGCATCTTCCATTTGTTTGTTTTTTTGAGACAGGGTTTCTCTGTATGGCCCTGGCTGTCCTGGAACTCACTCTGTAGACCAGGCTGGCCTCGAACTCAGAAATCCACCTGCCTCTGCCTCCCAAGTGCTGGGATTAAAGGTGTGCGCCACCACTGCCCGGCTCCGTTTGTTCTTTTTGAATGGGTGTGTTGTATGCTTGTGTGCATGTGTCTGTAGGTGCACACGTGTGCAAGTGAATGTGCATGGCCACAAATTGGCATTGGATATCTTTCTCTACCACTCTTCACCTCGTTTTCTGAGACAGGTCTTAGACCCTGCAGCTGATTGAAGCGAGACTAGCTGGCCAGGGAGCTGGAGCGCTTCCTGTCTTCACTTATCCATGTCTGGGCTCATATGCCTACACCTGCCTCTTAAAGTGGGGACCAGGGATCTAAACTCACACCCATGCTTGCTCCGTAAACACTTTACTGACTTAGTCATTTCCCTGGCCCCATTGTTTTTGTTTTTGCTTTTAACCCATTTTTAAGGTTATTCCTGGCTTGGCAACACCTGTCCAGAATTCCGGTAAAGAACGGGAAAAGGACAAGAGTCCTGGTCTTCTCTTACATTACTAGTTGTAGTGTGAATATTTTAATAAATCCTGGTGCAGGGTTCCTTTCCACCTTCGACTATTTACATTCCCGAATATAACAGACACACACACACACACACACACACACACACACACGGCCTTAGGTTTTAATCTGCCTTACGCAGCACACAGTAGCAGGCCCTACCCTCCATGCTGTTAGCATCCTCCTTCTACCCAGAACTCCCAGTTACTACTTACTAGTCTGTGTTCCATCTTGGCTGCTCCTGACCCCACTGAGCAGCCCTCTGGGCTTCTTTCTCTTGGCCCCTTGGTGGCTCCTCTTTCCTCCTTCCTCAAGGTCCTAACTTAAACCCCACCTTTCTCTCCTCCCCAGCTATTGGCTGCTGGCATCTTTATTTACCTATCAGAATTAACTGAGGGTGGGTTCCCAGAAGCTCCTGCTGACTTCAAACCTTGGAGGCCATTTAGCATTAGAATACAAGAGGTGTTAGGACGATCTTCTATAGTTCAGAATGAATGCACACTGGCCTCAGTGCCAGTGGCCCTGCCTGCCTGTGAGTACTCAGGGGTGTCCAAGGCCTTGCTGCTGACCGCCAGCACAGACTCCCAGTGCAGACTCCCGGCACACACTGCTCAGGGTTGAGGGTAGAGTAAGTACTATATCACTTTAAACACGGGGATAAGCCTGCACCTCCCACTCCGGTTTTGTTTCTGTGCTCTCAGGGCACATTTTCACGCAGCTGCCCCTCCAGCTCACTTCCCACAGACAGAGGCCTTTTCTTTTGGGAAACCATCTTCGAGAACAATGGTTTTATTTGGGGGGTTAAAAACCCAAACACAGAACTGTACACAAGATTGTTGCTCTTGTCCCCACCAGTGCTTCAGGATCACAGCTGTGCAAAGTCCCCTTTGTGCTGCTCCAGCCACTGGTCCAGCGTCTGGGCTTTGGGGTTGAGTCGCAGGGTCAGATCAATGTTCCGGTCAGGTTTCAGGACATAGAAACGGAACATGTTGGCCAAGTCTTGAGCCCCCTGGAAACCAAGCTTCTCGTACTCCTCAGGAGTGGTCTGGAGACAGAGAATCCACCACGTCTACGGTCTTGGTAATGCCAAGGAAGACTGGCTTCCTCCAGAGCCCCAGAAAGCCGGGCTGGGCCAGGTATCACAACTATGTTGGCCCTGAAACCACTAACTCAAGTCCTCACTATAAGGCCGCACGAACACTACACTGGCAGCTAGAACACCAGGAGTCCAGAAACCAGAGCTCTCACTGCTACCTGACACCCATCAGTTCAGAGGCTACTCTTTCAAGGTCATGAGATGAAAGCCATCCATCGTGCTTTTCAGAGCAGAAATCAACAGTATCACTTTCTTGTTCAAAAGCCAAAACTAGGGCTGGAGAGATGGCTCAGTGGTTAAGAGCCCATACTGCTCTTCCGAAGGACCTGAGTTTAAATCCCAGCAACCACATAGTGGTTCACAACCATCTGTAACAAGATCTGACTCCATCTTCTGGAGCGTCTCAAAACAGCTCCAGGGTAATAAATAAATAAATCTTTAAAAAAGAAAGAAAAAAGCCAAAACTATTCCTATTTTCCTTCAAAACCCAATCTGGACTCTTGTGCTCCACAGATGCTCCATATGCATGGCTTAGCCCACCTCTTTTTAAGGCCACATGGCCACTTAGTGTACTTTATTTATTCATTTGCCCCTCACCCCAGATGGCTGTCCTGTAGCTCACTCTGTAGACCAGGTTGGTGGCACATACACATAAAATTTTTAAAAGATTCTAGTGGTGTACCCCTTTAATCCCAGCACTTGGGAGGCAGAGGCAGGCAGATTTCTGAGTTTGAGGCCAGCCTGGTCTACAGAGTGAGTTCCAGGACAGCCAGGGCTACACAGAGAAACCCTGTCTCGAAAAACCAAAAAAACAAAACAAAACAAAACAAAACAAAAAAAAAACCCAAAAAACCAAAAACCAAAACAAAACTGTGTACCCCTTTCAACACCCGTCCTGCAGAGGGGCCCTCCTTAACTTGCCTCCTTCTTCCTGGGAACTGCAGTCCTCTTGGTCAGAACATTTACCCTGCCATTTAAGGTGAGCGCCCAGAAACAGGATGGCATGAACAGTCCATGAGCTTCGATTTAAACCTTGCTCTGAGGGCTGGGAAGCTCTGAATGAGTAGTTCTCAGCCCTCCTAATGCTGCATCTTTAATTCAGTTACTCATGTTGTGGTGACCCTCCTCAACCATGAAATTCTTTTCCTTGTTACCTCATAACTGTAATTTTACTGTTATGAATTATAATGTAAATACCTGCTATACAGGATATCTAATATGCAACTCCAGTGAAAAGGTCTTTCCACCCTTCCACAAGGGGTCAAGGGCCACTGGGTTAACAATCATTGCTCTAGATAGTCCTTTACTACCCCCCAGAAGACCCCTGTGGGAGCCAGTGAGATGGTTCAGTGAAAGCACCACTGCCAAGTCTGATGACCTAAGTTTGGTCCCCAGGACCCATGAGGTAGAATCAGAGAGCTGACTGCCATTAGCTGTCCTCTGCAGAGGTACACACACACACACACACACACACACTCGTGCGTGCACATTTGCACATAAAATAATTGGCAACCCCCCCCAAAAAAAACAAAACAAAAAAAAACCCCAAAAAACCCTAGCCAGGAGTAATGGCGCACATCTTTAATCTCAGAACTCAGGAGACAGAGGCAGGTAGATTTCTGTGAGTTCGAGGCCAGCCTGACCTACATAGTGAGTTCCAGGACAGCCAGTGTTATATAGTAAGACCCTGTCTCAAAAACATAACAAGACAAAAAAACTTTTGGGGTGTTAGGAGCATCCTGCAGGGGCTGAGGCGTCACAGCTCTGGGGAGGGAGGAACCCACCTTGGCATGATGTACAGTCTTGCCAGTGTGCTTGCTAAGCAAAGCAGCATATTCCTCTGCAGTGTGCCTGCAGGTACTGAGCCCGAGGTTCTGCCCTGTGTACTCTTCTGGCTTCTTCAGCAAGCTGAGCACCACAGGACCCAGGTCACTCACAGACATTCCATCCATGGGGACGTCGCCCATGGGCAAGTCTGTGAGAAAGAACAGAGCAGTTTTCCCAGCAGTCAGTTCTCTGGGCATCCACACATATCAGTGTCGGTCTGTGTCTTTATGTGGTGCCAGTGGTCTGACATTCCCTGGGTAGGCAAGACTCCCGATCTCTGTGCCAACACCTATACCCTCAGAGAAGGTGATATTCACAGGGGCAAAGAGTAGCCAGCAGCCACCAGCCCTTCCAGCTTTGCCTCTAGTACATCCAGCTCGCTCTAATCCACTGACCAACTGGCAGGACACAAGCTGGCTGAGGTTCCTCTCAAGCTGGGCCAGAGCATCCTGTTCGCTCACAAACTAGCCAGCAAGCATCGTCCACACCCTCTGCTTCCTCTTCTGAAAACAATAATAAAATAACCCTGGCTGGTTTTCTCATTACTCTAAGGGACCAGTGTTAAACCCTTTCACAGAATGCGGAGTCAAGGTCTACCTAGATAACATGCCTAGCCCCAAGCCTAATGTCAGGGCACCCAGGCTTAGACCAGAGTGATCTGAGGACAATCCCCCTTTCGGCTACAGCTGATACTCCATGTGCCGAGAACTGTGGTTCACTGCGTGGGGTACTCACCCAGCAAGAAGCTCTTTCCATCTGCAGCTTTCTGGGGCAGGAAATAGGAAAGGAGGTTCTCAAAATAGCAGGGCAGCCGCACACTGGTCATGGGAACACCGATGTCTCGGAAGTATTCCTCCACCTCCCCTTTGCCATCAAAGTGTCCTGCAGCCAGCCTCCCAGCTGTCAGCTTCCTGATGTTCTCCAGGCCACTGTACACTACATAATGGAGGCCCAAGCGTTTGGCTAGATCGGCTAGAAGCTTGCCCTGGTAAGCAGGAAAGGAAAGAGCACAAGGGTAAGAAGAAGGCCACGAGTCCCTGATCCTCTCCCTCTACCCCAAGGAAGCCATGAGTCCCTGATCCTCTCCCTCTACCCCAAGGAAGCCATGAGTCCCTGATCCTCTCCCTCTGCCCAGGAATAACCTTCATGTACAGCACTACACTAAGCTTGCAAACTCTAGGGTCACCCTTAAGCTCATGTGTTTTCTAGGGAAAAGTGAGCCAAGAGGTGAAGCCAGGAAGATCAGGAGTTCAAGGCTAACCTCAGCTACATGAGACTATGCCTCCAAAAAAAAAGAAATTGAAAGATTTAAGATGGAGCAGCTCTGCCTTGGGAAGGCCACAGATGTGTGTATCTGCGGCCTCTGTGACCACAGAGCTCAGCTGACACCATCGGAGAGCTCAGAGCTGTCTTTGAAGATACAGCTTCACGGTTGAGCACATGGGCCACCCAGGTTCATCTGGGCTGAGATGACCGAACTTCTGTGGGACCCAGGACAAGTGGGCTAACCATTGTGTTCCACTGCTTAATAAACAGTAATCTATGTCATTAAAGTTGGAGGTATATAACTGCATCCCTCCAAAAGGTCTGTCCATACTTTACCTCTGCAAAGTTGTAAATGTGGGGACAGGGTCTTTGTAGGTAGCATTGAGAGTTGAGATTTGATCGTCCTGGATTAATCACATGACTCCTAAATCCAAAGTAAGTATTCTTCTAAGAGAAGTGAGCCAAGGGTCCAGAGTGGAGGCTCACCAGTTAAGAGTCCTGGCTCTTCTTGCCGAGGACGCAGATTCATTTCTCAGCATCCACATAGTGGCTCACAACTGTAACTCCAGCTCCAGGGGATCTGACGCCCTTTTCTGGCCTCTGTGGATACTTTAGACATAAATGCTGGGAGCACACCTGTGGTGATTTGAATGAGGACAGCCCCACAGGCTCATTTGTTTGAATACTTGGTCCCACTGATGGGACCGTTTGAGAAGAAATAGGAGGTGTAGTTTTGTTGGAGAAGGCGCGGAGCTGAGCATGAGCTTTGAAGTTCCGAAAACCCGAATCGTTCCTTATGTAGCTCTCTGAGCCTCGTGCCCATGTGTCGGGATGCTTCTCCAATGCCATGCCTGCCTGCCTGCCTGCCTGCCTGCCAGGCTTCCAGCCATGATGACCATGGACTCCAACCCTCTGGAACCATGAGCCCTGATAAACATTTTTTTTTTTTTTTAAAATAAGTTGCTTTAGTTATGGTTTCCCTTTACAGCGACAGACATAAACATAATGTAAAGGTAAATAAATAGTAATTATCATCATCATCAAGATGCCAGGCCTGGTGGCATATGCCTATAATCCTAGTATTGAAGATCACAAGTTCTAGGCCCACTTTAGCTATATAGCAAGACCTGGCCTTACCCCTCCCTACCAGAATAAAATACAAGAAGCAGCCAAGAGCCTATGGAAGCAGACATTGGTGTGACACAGCCACGAGCTTGGTCACACCTAGAGCCACAGAAGCTGGAAGCACAGAGGAAGCTCTAGAAAGGACCGTGACCTTGTGACCTTGCCAACACCTTAAGCTGCATCTCCAGCTTTTAGAACTGTGAGACAATTTCTGTGCTTTTTTGAACTACCCGGAGTATCGTTCTCACGGCCCCAGGGAGCTCACAAGGGCTTCCCAGGAGTAAGGACACAAACCTGTTTCAACCAGATCTTTGTCCCAAGTGCTGTGGTCTGTATGTGTGTGGTTTATCCCTGCAAGGGTTCATGAATTGTGTCCTCCATCAGTTTGCAGAACAGTAAGGAAAAGAGCAAGGGCCTTCAGTGCTCTGCCCTGCCTCGAAAATCAGAGCTGCCTTCTGGATCAACTGGGGCCCACAGGCCTTGTCTAAAACACACTAAACCAAGCCCTGGCCTCCTCACACTTACCTGCTGCACTTCTTGGTGCTGGCTACACTTCTCCCAGTAATTGGTCACAATGAAGGTGGCATGAGCTCCAGTCAGGGCCAGCTCCATGCTAGCTGCATCGTCCTGGTCTCCTCGAACTACCTCAGCACCTTGCCGCTTCAGCTCTTTGGCTGCCCTTTGCTCAGGGTTTCTTGTTACCACTCGAACCCTGAATGTCCCATCTTCCAGCAATGCCCGTGCCACAGAGCCACCTTGCGCACCTGTGAAGAGTCAAACGAAGTGAAAGAACAGTCTGGAAGGGATGACCCCACCAAAGCAAGCCAGGCCAATAAGCACAGCATCTCCTTAAACTATCTTTAGGTTTTCTATGTCTGGGGGGAAGTTGGTTGGTTTTAATACAGAATCTCGCTGTGTGCCCTGGCTAACCTGAAACTCAAATATAGCCCAGGCTGGCCCCAAACTCACTAGTTTTTTTGTTTTTTGTTTTTTGTTTTTTTTTGTTTAGAGACTTTGAACTCTTTCTCCTCTGGGCTCACTCTCCAAAACACTGGAAAAACAAGGACGAGCCACCCCACAGCTGAGCCACCCCACAGCTGAGCCACATCACAACATACCTTTTACACCCCCCTCTTTTTTTTTTTTTTTTAAAGTTTTCTATTTTATGTGTGTGAATCTGCATGTATGCATACGCAGCATATGTGTGCCTGGTGTCCAGAGAAACCAGAAGAGGGCTTACATCCTTTAAAACAAGAAGAACAGACAGTTGTGAGCTGTCTTACATGGGTGCTGGGACTTGAAGTCAGGCCTTCTGTAAGTGGCTCTTTAAAATGAATAATTTGGGCTGGAGAGATGGCTCAGCATTTAAGAGCACCGACTGCTCTTCTAGAAGTCCTGAGTTTAATTCCCAGCAACCACATGGTGGCTCACAACCATCTGTAATAGGATCTATGCACTCTTCGGATGTGTCTGAAGACAGCTACAGTGTACTCATATAAATAAAAATAAATAAATCTTTTTTTAAAAATGTATAATTCAGGGCTGGAGAGATGCCTCAGCGGTTAGGAGCACTGACTGCTCTTCTAGAAGTCCTGAGTTCAATTCCCAGCAACCACATGGTGGCTCACAACCATTCATACTGAGATCTGATATCCTCTTCTGGTGTGTCTGAAAACAGCTAGTGTGCTTACGTATAATAAGTAAATAAATCTTAAAAAAAAAATGTATAATTCAAGAGCTGATGGTATAGGCCAATGGGAGTGTTTGCCTAGAATGTTATGAGACCCTAAATTCAATCCCAAGCACCATACACACACAACAAAGGAGTAAAATGTATAATAAAATGCTCTTAATGTAATCACTAAATTGTTAAGACATTTTTATCTAATTCTGCCACCTTGTGTCCTCACCCCCAAAGAAGCCTCATCCCCATTAAGAGCCATTCTCAGCCAGGTGGTGGCACCCACCTTTAATCCCAGCACTTGGGAGGCAGAGGCAGGCGGATTTCTGAGTTCGAGGCCAGCCTGGTCTATGGAGTGAGTTCCAGGACAGCCAGGGCTATACAGAGAAACCCTGTCTCAAAAAAAAACAAAACAAAACAAAACAAAACAAAAAAGTGTTAAATAAAACTTCTAGGGCTGGCGAGATGGCTCAGTGGGTAAGAGCACTGACTGCTCTTCCGAAGGTTCTGAGTTCAAATCCCAGCAACCACATGGTGGCTCACAACCACCCATAATGAGATCTAACACCCTCTTATGGTGCATCTGAGATCTAACACCCACTTTTGGTGCATCTAAAGTCAGCTACAGTGTACTTATGTAATAATAAATAAATCTTTAAAAAAAACTTTTAAAAATATAAAGGACATGGATACACATGTGCTGCTAGCTAGAAATGTAGATGTGGGCCAGTGAGCTGGCTCAGTGGGCAAGAGGCTTGCAGCCAAGTGTGACCACCTGGACCTTCACATGTGCACTCACAAATAGTACATCAAAAAAAAAAATGTAGATTAATCTTGAACTGACAGAAGACAGTCACCAAAGGCCACAATTGTGATTCTATTTGCATGAAACAAGGTAAACCCCAAGTAAATTAGTGGTTGACAGGTTAATGAAAGGGAAACAGGAGAATGATGACTCTTGTTGGTTTTGTTTCTTGTTTATTTGAGGCAGGGTTTCCCTCTGCAGCCGTGGCTGTCCTGGAACTCACTCTGTACACCAGGCTAGCCTTGAACTCACAGAGATCTGCCTGCCTCTGCCTCTTGAGTGCTGGGATTAAAGGTGTGTGTCACCACAACCCGGCAGTTTTATTTATTTATTTTTTATTATTAATCAGTGTTTGGCTCGCATGTATTGGAACTGTGTGTACAGTACCTAAGGAGGCCATAAGAGGGCATTGGGTTCCCCTGGAATTGGAATTACAGATAGCTGTGAGCCACCAGGTGGTGTTGCTGGGACCCAAACCAGGTCCTCTACAAGAGTATCAGGTGCTCTTCCTCTGGGTCGCCTCTCCAGCCTCCTTTTCTAACCCAGCAGTGAGCAGTGGATCTGCTGTGTCATCTACTCCAGAGGCTGATAGGGAGGGCAGTTTACAGCCAGCCTGCTTGGATGATACAATTCAGGAAAGGAAAACTGGGCCAGGTATGGAGGCCCATGCCTCTAGTTGGAGCACTCAGGGAGCAGAGGGAGGTTCTGCAAGCTCAAAGCCAGTTTAGGCTACATGGTGAATTTTGGACTAGCCAGAGCCACAGAGTGAGACTGTGCCTCAAAACACGAAAAGCAAAAGCAAAACTGTTTTTTTTTTTTTTTT
>JADRCD010209069.1:0-23480 GCA_019843815.1 Montemys delectorum
CAGGACCTCTGGAAAGAGCAATCAGTGCTCTTAACCACTGAGCCATCTCTCCAGCCCCCTGAACCTGTAGTTCCTTAGGCCACGATGCTGGATGCCTCACCTGAGCAGGCCCTCTGCCAGTTGGGCTCCGTCTTCAGCACTTCTCATACTGAATTAGATCCTCGGAAGTCTTCTCCCGGAATATTACAATCTACAGGAAGGTGGACATAGTTGGGTAAATAAATAGCTGCATGCTGAAAAACCTTTAGGTAGAGGAATGTGGGTGACGTTAGAAAGGTGGTCCTAAGGGCTAATTGAGGAAGCGATGCTGGAAATGAACCCGTGAATTGGATAGAGTACTCATGGGTCCACTAACATGGAAATTTGCTGAGAAAAGAACCGTTGTTTGAGTTTGTCATTGTGGGAACATCACAGAGCGGACTTAGAAGCCTAGATAGTTTGGCTCAGTACACACCTAGGCTATATGGGAAAGCCTATTGTTCCTAGGCAACAAACCTGTACTTCTGGTTTCTCTGCTGACAATGGTTAAGTATCTGTAGATCCAAGCATATCTAAACGAAACAGACACAGGAAAATCCAGGCATGGTTGTACAAGCCTACTGCAATCCTAGCGTTTAGGCAGCTAAGGCAGGAGGATAGTGAATTTGGGGTTAAGTGTAGGCTACATAGCAAGACCTTGACAAAAAACTTAAAAAGAGGGAAAAATAAAGTAACAACATTACTTGAAAGCTGGGTGCGGTGGTTCACACCAGTAATCTTAGCATTTAGGAAGTTGAAGGCAGAGGGATCTGAAGGTTAAATATACCCAAAAGCCAAACAAGACGTTGGGTAAGAGCAAACTCACCGCTCCTTCACAACTTGCCCGAATGCTGAGGTTCGAGAACCCGCTCGAACTGCACGGGTTCACTGCCCCACGTTCTTCCCACCGTCTGCCTTTTTCTTCTCCCTGCCTGGCTGGCTCCGAGCCTGGGTGAATTCAACCCTGCCTTTCAGGCACCTCCACTCGGGCTGTTAATAACAATCCACCACTGGGCAGGCAATGCTTTTCTGAGTTCATGGGTACAGCCCTCCACAGAGGCTATGTCCCGCCTCCCTCTCATGCAGTTTCCTCCTCAGGTGCCTCCTTTTCTCAGCACACAGTTTCGTGCTTTGGGGAGAAAACAGCTTCTACCTCAAAGAAGCCAGTGGTAAACCTACCCTAGCCTTTAGCTTGCCTGTTCTCATGTCCACTAAGGTGAGATCTCCTTTTCCTCTTTTGTTTTTGTTTGTTTATTTTTTATTTTCTGAGACAGGGTTTCTCTGTGTAGCCCTGGCTGTCATGGAACTCATTCTGTAGACCAGGCTAGCCTCGAACTCAGAAATCCGCCTGCCTCTGCCTCCCAAGTGCTGGGATTAAAGGCGTGCACCACCACCGCCCGGCTCCTTTTCCTCTTTTAAGGCCAATCTTTGCTTCCAGAGGGATCCTGGGTTCCCTTTTCTCCTCTCTTCTTTGTGACCTTGTACTGTGCTCGGGTCTGCCTCCCTTCCCCTAGGCTGTTCCCCTTTAGCATATGAGCGTGGGCACACCTCTCCCCTCAAACTAAAAAAAAAAAAAAAAATTCAACGAAAGACCTCTCTGTCTAGACCCCATTTACCATTCCAACTGCTGACTTCCAGTCCCCCATTAGAGTTTTTCTATCTCCGTTTTTTTACAAGGCTGCCTTCTCTGTTTCTAGAATACTTACTAAGACAACCATGTGATGGATGCTTATACTCCTAGCATGTCTGAGGTAGGAGGACTGCATGAGTTTAGAACCAGCCTGGGTTATACAACAATGCCCTATCTCAGAAAGAGGAAAAACCGAAGAAACCAGATGTAGTGGCACATTGTGTCCTTAAAGGACAGTGGCAAGAGAATTCCTTCAAGTTTAAGGCTGGTTTAAGGTCTACATAGGGAGCTCCAGGCCAGCAGGCCCTGTTGCACAGGGAGCCCCAGACAAGCCAGGCCTTGGAGCACAATCCCTTTTCAAAAACAATGAAACAAGATAGAATGCTCATCTTTGATTGCCTTCCTTTATCTTGTCAAATGTCAGGTCTCCCTCATAAACCACTAGAAAAGTAAAAAGAAAAAGAGACTTACAGTGGATTAGTTTATTCCCTTGAGGAAATGAAGGACCCTTAGGCAGGGTCAGTGTGAGGTTAGGAAGGCTATAGATGATCCTGGGGAGAACAATATGGAACCAGTGGTGGAGACATAGACCTATAATTTTACCACCTGGAAGGCTCCGCGGAAGGAGGATTGCAGCAAGTTTGAACATACTATATGTGTGTATATATATATACATGTATATATATATACACACGTGTATGTATATATATATATATATATATATAGAGAGAGAGAGAGAGAGAGAGAGGGAGCAAGGTCTCACTATATATATATATAGTGTGTGTGTATAACTATATATACATGTATGTATATATATATATATATATATATATATATATATAGAGAGAGAGAGAGAGAGAGAGAGTGAGATCTTGTCTCAAACAAACAAATAAAAAAAAAGTCCAGCCAGATGAGGTGGTGTACACCTATAATCTCACCTTAGGGACATGACAGACAGGAGGATATAGAGGCCATGGATGTAGACTCATCTACATAGTGAGTTTGAGGCCATCCTGGGCTACATAGAACATTATCTCAAACAAACAAAATAATAGGTCCAAAGGTTGAAGAGATGGCTCACAGGTGATCTTCCAGAGGACCCAGGTTTAATTCCCAGCATCCACATGGCAGCTCCCATCTGTCCGTAACTCCAGTTCCAAGGGACCTGCTACCTTCACACAGACACACATGCAGACCAAACACCAACCCACATAAAAATAAGTAAATCTTTAAAAATCTTTTTTAAGCCCGGCAGTAGCGCCGCACGCCTTTAATCCCAGCATTTGGAGGCAGAGGCAGGTGGATTTCTGAGTTTGAGACCAGCCTGGTCTACAGAGTGAGTTCCAGGACAGCCAGGGCTACCCAGAGAAACCCTGTTTCGAAAACCAACCAAAGAAAAACAAAAATCTTTTTCAAAAAATAGGGCCAAACAAGATGTCTTTGAAAGTAAAAGCACCCGCTTCCAACCATGGAACTTGTGTTTGATCCCCGGGTCCTACATGGTGGACGGCGAGGATGACTCCCAAAAGATTTCCCCCGACTGCCAAACATGTGCCATGGCAAATATATGTCTATACACACACATACTCATCATAATGCACATATAAGCTTTCCTTTCTGTTTTTTGTTTTTGGTTTTTGTTTTTTTTGAGGCAGAGTTTTAGTGTATAGCCGTGGCTGTCCAGGAACTCACTCTGTAGACCAGGCTGGTCTTGAACTCAGAAATCTGCCTGCCTCTGCCTCCAGGCTGCACCAAAGGCATGCACTACCACTGCCTGGCTCTTTTTCTTTTCTTTTCTTCTTCTTCCTCTTCTTCTTTTTTTTTTTTTTTGTTTGTTTGTTTGTTTGGGGTTTTTTTGTTTTTGTTTTTGTTTTTCGAAACAGGGTTTCTCTGTATAGCCCTGGCTGTCCTGGAACTCACTCTGTAGACCAGGCTAGCCTCGAACTCAGAAATCTGCCTGCCTCTGCCTCCCAAGTGCTGGGACTAAAGACGTGTGCCACCACCGCCCGGCTCTTCTTCCTGTTCTTCCTCTTCCTGTTCTTCTTCTTCTTCTCCTTCTCCTTCTCCTTCTCCTTCTCCTTCTCCTTCTCCTCCTCCTCCTCCTCCTCCTCCTTCTCCTCCTCCTCCTCCTCCTCCTCCTCCTCCTTCTTCTTCTTCTTCTTCTTCTTTTTTGAGACAGGATTTTCCTAAATAGCCCTGGCTGTCCTGGTTGGAACTTGCTATGTAGCTCAGGCTGGCCTCACACTCAGAGAGATCCGCCTGCCTCTGCCTCCCAAGTGCTGGGACTATAGGCGTGTGCCACCATTGCCTAGCCACAAACTTTTTATGTAAATAAAAATGTAGAAAAACCAACAGCAAAAGGGATAGTAAGAATTTAAATGTCGCCGGGCAGTGGCGGCGCATGCCTTTAATCCTAGCATTTGGGAGACAGAGGCAGACGGATTTCTGAGTTCAAGGCCAGCCTGGTCTATGGAGTGAGTTCCAGGACAGCCAGGGTTATACAGAGAAAATCTGTCTCGAAAAAACAAAAACAAAAACAAAAAAAAAAAAAAAGAATTTAAATGTGATGTAACTTTATAGTTAGGGATTGACACAACCTTGTAATTTGAATTTGATTCAATAATTATTTCCAGTTAAAAAAAAAATTCCTGCAAACCAATGAAGTAAAGTCATTAAAAAAAAAAAAAAAAAAAAAGATGGGCAGGAGCTCACACTGACTTTCTCTGACTCTGTGGCCCTTTCCAGGTACCTGACCCTTCCCTTTGCATCAAGCCTATCCCTTGTATCTTAGTCAGGGTTTCTATTCCTGCACACACATCATGACCAAGAAGCAAGTTGGGGAGGAAAGGGTTTATTCAGCTTACTTCCACATGGCTGTTGATCACCAGAGGAGGTCAGGACTGGAACTCAAGCAGGTCAGGAAGCAGGAGCTGATGCAGAGGCCATGGAGAGATGTTCCTTACTGGCTTGCTTTTTTTTTTGGCTTGCTCAGCCTGTTCTCTTATAGAACCCAAGACTTCCAGCCCAGGGATGGCACCACCCACAAGGGGCCCTACCCCCTTGATCACTAATTGAGAAAATGCCCCATAGCTGGGTCTCATGGAGGCACTTCCCCAACTGAAACTCCCTTCTCTGTGATAACTCCAGCCTGTGTCAAGTTGACACACAAAACTAGCCAGTACACCTTGTTAAAAGGAACCTGAGACCCATTTGTTTTCTCCCCCGATACTCACAGACATGATTCTATGTGTGTGTGTTTTGTTGTATGTTCCTGTTCATATGGGCATGTTCACTTGGTGGCGTATGCATGCACACTTGCAAACACAAGCATGGAGCCCAGAAGTTGATGCTGGCTGCCTTTCTCAATGACTTCTTTTTTCTTTATTTATTTTTAAGATTTTACTTATATTTTACGTGTATAAGTATATGTGAGTACTTAACTTGCATGAATGTTAGTGTACCACTAACACGCCCATGGGAGCCAACAGAGAGCCTTATGCATGCTAGGCAAATGCTTTACCATAGACCTACAGAAATTCCTAACATGTTTTGCTACACTGCTGATCCATGCACAAAAATGTCTTCTTGATTTCTCATTTTGGAAGGCATTTAAATCAGTTGGGTTGTGGTTTGAAAGAGGTCCTATTTGTATGGTACAAAACTGATTGGCTGATGGGCGGTGGTGGCGCACGCCTTTAATCCCAGCACTTGGGAGGCAGAGGCAGGCGGATTTCTGAGTTCGAGGCCAGCCTGCTCTACAGACTGAGTTCCAGGACAGCCAGGGCTAAACAGAGAAATCCTGTCTCGAACCCCCTCCCCACCCCAAAAAGGGACTGGTCTCAACCCCTAGGCTACCTCAACCCCTAGGCCTGGATGCTGTGGTTTTAATCCAGCCAGTCGCCTGCAGATGGCTAAAGGGAAAAGAAGGCACTGATTTGGCACCATGTCAAAGTCTTGCTACACTGCCCCTTTCCCCCACTGGAAGCTAAGATTCCTGGCAGTCAAAGAAAGGGTTTTCTCCAGAACACAATTACAGTAATGCTCTGGCCAGGCAGTCCCTAGATTTCACAGGGCAGGAGAACATCTGTGATTTGGGAAGTTGAAAGAAAACCCAATTTCAATAATCAATTAGAGGCTAAGAAAAACTCTAAGGGGCAGGCAAGACTGATCTCCCAGTAAGGTGCTTGACATAAAGCCTGGCAACTGACTTGATCCTCAGAGCCCATATGAAGGGGAAGGGGAAAACCAACCCCACAGAGCTGCCTTCTGACCACTACCTCCAACACATGCCACGCCACGTGCATTCCCACATGTAGCCACAATAATAATAAATACAACATTCCAAGAAAAATTTTTTGAAGTATAGAAAAAAAGACAGACTCTAAGAAAAACTAAGAGAAAGAACAAAGCCCATATAGAATAGGTGGGAATGGGTGGGAGATGCAGTAATAGCTAGGTATTCAAGTTCGTACAGGAAGATCATTTAAGGTCAAGTTGTGTGTATGTTTGTGTGTGTTGCTGTATATGACTTGTATATGTATATGTACATTTATAAGTATATGTATAGCGAGTGGGGCCAGAGCAAGAGGGAGAAAGAAAGGGGAAAAATAAATATATGTATGTATATACATTCCACTTTCTTATGCTATCAAGTGAAGATGAGACTTTAACTTCAAATCCATGGTGACTTCTCAGCTTGAAGTATAAATGATAATATTTGAGAACTCAGAATCATGTACAGGGAAGCAATGGATCTAAATAAACTAGTTTTTCCTACTCTTTGCATCCCATTTTGTTACTGGAAAAATCTTGATGATGATGTTGTCAAAACCATCTCTCTCTCTCTCTCTCTCTCTCTCTCTCTCTCTCTCTCTCTCTCACACACACACACACACACACACACACACACGCACACACACACATTATCCTGGTGTACACCAGTACCTCTAGTTACTCAGGAGGCTGGAGGCAGGGGCATCACTTGATTCTAGCAGTAATTCAGAGACCATATAACAAGACCCTATCTAAAAGCATGACAAAACAACAAAATAGCAACAAGGGCAAGGTGGTGGTGGTACATACCTTTAATCTTGAGCAAGAGGCTCAGGAAGCAGAGGCACATAGGCAGGTGGATCTCTGTGACTTCAAGGCCAGCTGATCTAGGACTCTCAGGGCTACACAGAGATACCCTGCCTTAAAATTTAAAAAGAAAAAAAGAAAAAGCAACAAAAAGTCCTTGATATTTCTTCAGGGAAAAACCAATTACAACAAAACAATGAACTACAGTTTTTCATAAAGTATATATTGTTGCTAGCTTTATTTCTTGTTTTCCTCTTCCTCTTCTTCCTCCTCCTCCTCCCCTCCTCCTCCTCCTCCTCCTCCTCCTCCTCCTCCTCCTCCTCCTCCTCCTCCTCCTCCTCCTCCTCCTCCTTCTTTTCAAGACAGGGTTTCTCTGTGTTCCCTTGCCTATTCTAGAACTAGCTCTGTAAATCAGGCTGTTTTGAAACTCACAGAGATCTGCCTGCTTCTGCCCTCCAGTGCTAAGATTATAATACTACCACTGCCCAACTATTTTTAAGTATTTTTTTTATTTTAATGTGTGAGTGGTTTGCTGCATGTATGTTTGCACCATATGTGTGCCTGCAGAGGCCAGAAGAGGGCATCAGATCACCCAGAACTGGCTATAGACAGTAGTGAGCTGCTATGTGGGTGCTTGGAACTGAACCTGGGTCCTCTGCAAGAGCAGCCAGTGCTCTTGACCAATGAATCATCTCTCCAGCCCATCTTATATTTCAAACCATGAAAATATGTTTAAAAACACAACATACAACACAGTACAAGATGTTTTTAAAATGTCACAAGAGGATGGTGAGTTGGTTCAAATCATGGTGGTGCTGAGTCTCAGCCCCAAGACTCTCAGGACAGGAGAGGACCACCTCCTGAGGGTTGCTCTGCAGCATCCAAACACGCACCCTGCCACACAGAACAAACAAGCAAACAGATTGATCATTTTAAAATTAAAAATGGAACAACACAGAAAGAAGAACAAAGCCATCCTTCCCACTCATTCTCTTCCACAGTGACTTCTCACATGCAGGTCTGGGGACAGCAGGGAATGCATACATATTCTGAGAATTTGAATATGGTTTGAGTGCACTCCAAAGAATTTCTATAGCCGGGCGGTGGTGGTGCACACCTTTAATCCCAGCACTGGGGAGGCAGAGATGGGCGGATTTCTGAGTTTGAGGTCAGCCTGGTCTACAGAATGAGTTCCAGGACAGCCAGGGCTATACAGAGAAACTCTGTCTTAAAAAAAAAAAAAAAATTTCTCATGTAGACATCATCAAAGTGTACTTCCAGCATGGTAAGAATTGCTTTAGGAACTCTTTTGAACTGAAATTCAGCAAATATAATGTCCAAGTAATGTTTTTTATAAGAAATGAACAAAGCCATATTTAGACAATAAACATTAAAAAAAATTTTTTTTCTATGAAAGCATTGGTTCTCAATGTGGTAATTGAAGTGGAGAGGGATTAGGTCACAGGGGCGCTGCTATCAGGAGGGACCTGTGGAGGGTCATGGGCTACTTCTGACAGAAGGCAGTATAACAAAAGAGCAAGGCAGCGTCCCTTCTCAGTCTTGGGAGCACTAGCTCTCTCTACATACTCTACATACTCTTACCATGAAGGACCTCAGGCAGGCAGTACCACCCAAAGCTTGAGCTTCTCACTCAATGTTTGTGAACTAAAAATTAACCCTTCGGACAGGGGCTGGGAGGGTAGGGGTTTCCGGCACTCAAACTCAAGGCCTTGTGCATGCTTGCCAATGCTCTCTCACAGGAAGTCACACCTCCAACACTTACATTCTTCAGATAGATTTTATTCAAATAGCATAGGTTAGGTCTGTACTCATAATCCTCCTGCCTCCACCCTCCAAGTGGAATTCTGGCATAAATCATCACTCTAGGCTTAACCTATTTTCTTTCTAAGTAGCAATGCAAAAATCTATTAAACATCTTTGAAACATTTTTACAAAATGTTTTCATACTGTCTTGCATTTTGTTTTTCCTACTAGTTAATCTATGGAAAATTGTATTTTCATTTTAGTGACTAATGTTTGTTGTTTTTTTGTTTGTTTTTGTTTTTTGTTTTTCGAGACAGAGTTTCTCTGTGTAGCCCTGGCTGTCCTGGAACTCACTCTGTAGACCAGGCTAGCCTCGAACTCAGAAATCCATCTGCCTCTGCCTCCCAAATGCTGCTACATGCCTTTAATCCCAGTACTCTGGAGGTAGAGACAGTCAGATCTCTGTGAGTTTGAGGCCAGCCTGGTCTATAGAAAGAATTCCAGGATAGATAAGGCTATGTAGTGAACCTTGCCTCAGAAAAAAAGAAAAAGGTTTGTTTTATTATTTTGTTTTTGTTTTTGCTTTTGTTTTTCAAGACAGGGTTTCTCTGTGTAACCTTGGCTGTCCTGGTATTCACTCTGTAGACCAGGCTGGCCTCAAACTCAGAAATCCGCTTGCCTCTCTGCCTCCCAAGTGCTGGGACTAAAGGCATGTGCCACCACCGCCTGGCTGTTTTATTTTTAATTATGTGTATGTCTGTGTGTCTATTGGGTATGTGAATGTGAGAGCAAGTCCTGGAAGAGGCCAGAGGCTTCAGATGCCCTGGGGCTGGAGTTAAGATAGGTGTGAACCACCTGATGTGGGTGCTGGGTACTGGAGAACCAAACTCAGGTTCTCTGGAAGAACAGCAAGTGCTCTTAACCTTTAGTCATCTTCCCAACCATAAAGATTTTGTGTATCTGTCTGTCTGTCTGTCTGTCCGTCTGTCTGTGTCTGTGTGTGTGTCTAGAAAGGTGCATGTGAGGGCAGTAGTGGTGCACGACTTTAATCCCAGCACTTGGGAGGCAGAGGCAGGCTGATTTCTGAGTTTGAGGCTAGCCTGGTCTATAGTGTTGAGTTCCAGGACAGCCAGGGCTACACAGAAAAACTCTTGTCTGGAAAAGCCAACAACAACAACAACAAAATTATGTTCGTCTGTGTGTCTCTGTCAGTAAATGTCATGCTCATGGAGGCAGAAGGCATCGGAGGCCTTGTAGCTGCTGCTACAGGTAAATGTAAGCTAATGTGGGTGCTCTTAACCCTTTGCCATCTCCCCACATCCACTAGTGTAAGTGTTGGGGATTGAACTCTTGTCCTCTGGAAGAGCAGTAATCATCTTTCTACCTCCTTTATGAGACAAGATCTTGGATTCTTCAAATAGGCTAGTTTGGCTGCAGCAAGCCACAGGGGTCTACCTTTCTCTCCTCCGTGGGATCACAATCACATACCACCATGCTGTATGGGTTCTTTGGCTCAAATGGAGATCCTCATACTTGTATGGCAACTTTGCTAAGTGAACTAACTCCCCAACTCCTGTATCTTCCATTTCTTTAACAGTATTCCATAGACACTCTCTTTACTGAAGCAAGAAACCTGTCTGGGACAGGATATTCTGGAGTGTGGTTTATTATGGGACAGATGTGTAAGTTTTTTTTTTAAGATTTATTTATTTAGCCGGGTGGTGGCGCATGCCTTTAATCCCAGCACTTGGGAGGCAGAGACAGGCGGATTTCTGAGTTGGAGGCCAGCCTGGTCTACAGAGTGAGTTCCAGGACAGCCAGGGCTATACAGAGAAACCCTGTCTCGAAAAAAAGAAAAAAAAAAGATTTATTTATTATATGTAAGTGCACTGTAGCTGTCTTCAGACACACCAGAAGAGAGCATCAGATGTCATTATAGATGGTTGTGAGCCACCATGTGGTTGCTGGGATTTGAACTCAGGACCTCTGGAAAAGCAGTCAGTGCCTTTTTAAAAAAAGATTTATTTATTTGTTTATTTATTATATGTAGCTGTCTTCAGACACTCCAGAAGATGCTGTCAGATCTCATTACGGATGGTTGTGAGCCACCATGTGGTTGCTGGGATTTGAACTCAGGACCTTCAGAAGAGCAGTCAGTGCTCTTAACTGTTGAGCCATCTCTCCAACGCAGGTATAAGTTATATAGCTGCAATCCACTAGTTGTAGAACTTGGTGATGTGGGCACATCTAACTATAAAGGATGAATAGTCTAGTTGTGTGTCCAAAGAGGAAGTGGGTCTGGTAAATTGGTGGCTGAAAGATTCTACAACACGTTTCCTGATTGCCTCTGGAAGACTTAATTCTTGTGTTCTAAGTGTATGAAAAACAATACTGTCCAGTTGACAAGAAAAGTGCTTTGCCGGGCAGAGGCTGAGCATGCCTTTAATCCCAGCTCTTGGGAGGCAGAGGCAGGGGGATTTCTGAGTTCAAGGCCATCCTAGTCTACAGAGTGAGTTCTAGGCCAGCCATGGCTACACAGAAAAACCCTGTCTCAAAAAACCAAAAGTGATTAAGAACGCCAACTGCTCTACTGAAGGTCGTGAGTTCAAATTCCAGCAACCACATGGTGGCTCACAACCATCTGCAATGGCTGATGCCCTCTTCTGGGATATCTGAAGATAGCTACAGTGTACTTACATATAGTAAATAATTTTTTTTTTTTTTTTTGGTTTTTCGAAACAGGGTTTCTCTGTGTAGCTCTGGCTGTCCTGGAACTCACTCTGTAGACCAGGCTGGCCTCGAACTCAGAAATCTACCTGCCTCTGCCTCCCAAGCACTGGGATTAAAGGCGTGCGCAGCCACCACCCAGCCACCCAGCCACCACAGGAGGTTTTGCATAAACTACCTTGAAGAGCTAGAGATATAGAGCAGTGGTTAAAATTACTTGCTCTTGCAGAAGACCCTGGGTTGGTCCCCAGAACCTCCTTGGTGTTTCACAATGTGAATTGTCTGTGACTGTTTGCATGTGCTCTGATGCCTTCTTCTGGCCTCAGGAGTACCAAGCATGCATGTGTGACATATGCATACACCCAGGCAAAGCACTCAAAACCAAAACCAAAACCAAAAACACCAAAAACAAAAACACTAAAAAAACCCCCAAAAAACAAAAAACAAAACAAACCTTAAAATTCACTATGTATTTCTTTCTCTGACCACTAGGGGGCCATTCTGTCTTGACAGCTAGCTTGTGGTCTCTCCATCAGGCCCGTGGATGGGTTATTAGTCTGTTGCTGACCAGCAGATTTTAGGATATAAATAGATGCATTTGTTGTCTGATTGATGTTTTTCTTGTAGTCAGGAACACTTATTCCTGCTGTTTGTCCAAGGTTATGAAGGCCGTTTCCTGAGGTCCTAAGAATGCACATGATATGCTTCCTATACTTCTATGCCACAGAAATACTCAATTGTCAGTGCTCAGATATTGGAGTGTCAAGGTAGATGTAACTGAGTTGGGCCTGGTGATGCACACAGTTAGTCTCAGCACTTGGGAGGCAGAGGTAGGCGGATCTCTTGAGTTTGAGACCACCCTGGTCCATAGAGAGAGTTCCAGGACAGCCAGGGCTACACAGAGAAATCCTACCTCAAAACAAACCAGAACAAAGATGGGAGGCAGAGGCAGGCTGATTTCTGAATTTGAGGCCAGCGTGGTCTACAGAGTGAATTCTAGGACAGCCAGGGCTACACAGAGAAACCCTGTCTGGAAAAACAAATAAACAAACAAACAAAACCCACAGATGTAATGTTCTCCTTTGCAGTTACTTCCATCACCTAATCTTTAAATGCATAGCACTTTATGGTGAAAGATATGGGAAAGCCATAGACATTAGCTTTTCTTCAGACTCAACTTTTTTCATACCATCTCTTCTTATAGCCTAATTCTTTGAGCTCTCCCTCTCTCAGTATAGCAGGGTATGCCTTGTCCACTGGGAACCTCTGAACTTCATCTTGTGAAAAGTCTGATCATGATACCAGACCAAGCTCTGTGCCTCTGGAAGAGCAAAAATCATTTTTAACTGCTGAGCAGCCCTCTCAAAAAACCCAAAATGACCTATTTTTACTTAGTTAGGTTGGAGGCAGGGTTTCTCTGTGTAGCTCTGGCTTATCCTGAAATTTGTTTAGTACACCAGGCTGTTCTTGAACTTAGAGATCCCTCTGCCTCTGCTGAGTGCTGGGATTAAAGGCAGGTGCCACCACTGCATAGCCTTTTACTAGACTAGAAGTTCCTGTCTTCTGTTTCCTCAGGTTGTCTTGCTACCCTGACCAGTGCCTGGCTAGTAACAAATGTGTCAAATAATTGTTGGGCAAGAATTTGACAAAGATTTAGTATAAAGTATTTAGAAATAAAGAACTCAAGGTGAAATCAAAATCAGCAGCACCCTCTGGTTCTTAAAAACAGGATTTTTTTTATTGTGACAACTTAATAGATACAAGAGAAAAGTGAAACACCATAACAAACAGCAAAGCCATATACAGGAGTAACAACTGTAACATCTTGCTATACTGGCTCCATCTATTTACAGCCATGAATTATGTTGAACTACATGAAAGTAAATCAGGGTACTTCTTCCTACTCTTAAAAACTAAGGTTATTCTTCTACTTAACTATAGTGCCATTATTACATCTAAAAAGTAACACAGTTCTTCCAAATCATTTACTATTATCCTGTCCTCAAGATCTCTGACCTCTTTTCCTATGGAACCAAGGTAAATCAAGGCTTATATACTGTATTTGACCTTTTCAAATCCCTTTTAAGCCAAGCCAGAAGTCAGAAAGTCTTTCCAAAGAGTCGACAGGTAATACCTATTTTAAGGTTTGTGGGCTGTTTGCAAACACTCAGTTCTGTTGGAGCCATTCACAGCTACAGCTATAGTCAAAGATAAAACTTCAACCAACCAACGAGCACAGTGTATAGCAGTTGCTTAGAAAAGACAGTTATAAACTGAGCCTGGTGATCCAGGTGTATAATCCCAAGTACGTATAAAAATTAAAAAGGGTAGCAGATGTATCAAGGGTGGGAGGGGCACTGGCTTACCATTCCCAGGACCATTGCCACTATATGATACAGAAACCATCAACTCACAACCTTTCCTTAAGCATCATGTACGTTAGTTGTTGTAGCTCAAACCCTTAAAACCCCAGCATTCGGCAGGCTAGAAAGATGGCACAGCAGGGAAGAGCACTTGTTGGAGCCATTTACAGCTACAGCTATAGTCAAAGATAAAACTTCAACCAACCAACGAGCACAGTGTATAGCAGTTGCTTAGAAAGAGCCAGCTTAGGTTCTCAGCATCCACACCGAAGCTCACAACCATCTGACTCCAGTTCCAGAGAATCCAATGTCCTCTTCTAACATCTGAAGGCACCAGGCATGCATGTGGTGCATAGACATCCATGCGAGCAAAAACACACGCTAAAGAAAAAAAAAAGGAAAAAAAAATTGGAAAGCAACAGCAGGTGAAACTCTCTGAGTTCTAGCCCAGTCAAAGATAATACGCAGACTCAGCCTCAAAATACAACAATTAAAGAATTTATAGGTATATATGTTTGCATATGTATGTTTACATGTTGGGGACCTGTGAAGGCCAAAAGTCAAATCACTTAGAGCTGTAATTCCAGACTGCCAGACGTAACTCTGTTCCTCTGGAGGAGTAAAAGGTGTTCTCTCCCCCCCCACCCAGACAGGGTTTTTTCTGTATAGCCCTGGCTATCCTGGAACTCACTCTGTAGACCAGGCTGGCCTCAAACTCAGAAATCTACCTGCCTCTACCTCCCAAGTGCTGGGATTAAAGGTGTGTGCCACCACTCCCCAGCACAAAAGGCATTCTTAACTGTGGAACCATCTCTGCAGATCTAAAAAATAATGCATTTTTATTTATTTATTTATTTTCTGATAGACAAGAGCTTTTTTTTTAAAGCTCTGGCTGTTTTGGAACTTGTTCTGTAAAGCAGGCTGGCCTCAAACTCAGATGTGACTGCCTCTCTCTCCAGAGTGCTAGGATTAAATATTTGGTGCACCACCACCAAACAGCTTTTTATTTATCTATTATAATGTACTTCTAATGGAATTTAGGGGCTGAAGAGATGGCTCAGCAGTTAAGCACCCTTCAAACTTGCAGAGGACCTGGGTTCAGTTCCTAGCATCCATATGGTGGCTCACATTCACGAGTAACTCTAGTTCCAAGGAATTTCAGGAGCCCATTCCTCTTCTGGCCTCAGGCAACAGGCATCCACATGGTGCATATACATATCCCGGCAAACATACATACATTTAAAACATTTTAAATCTTAAAATTTTAAAAGCTGGGTGATAGCACTTGGGAGGCAGAGGCAGGCCAACCTGGTCTACTGAATAAGTTCCAGGACAGCCAGGCCTGTCTGAAAAAAATAACAAAAGAATGTTAAAATTGGGTTTTATCTTAGCAACCTGGAAGAACATTTCATGACTCCCAAGATGATGCTCAAAAACAATATTCTTGGGCTAGCGAGATGGCTCAGTGGTTAAGAGCACTGACTGCTCTTCCGAAGATCCTGAGTTCAATTCCCAGCAACCACACAGTGGCTCACGATCACCCGTAATGAGATCTGACGCCCTCTTCTGGTGCGTCTGAAGACAGCTACAGTGAATTTTGCAGGAAAGAGCGGGGCCAGCAGAGTTCCTGAGTTCAATTCCCAGCAGCCATACATAATGGCTCATGGCCATCTGTACAGCTACAGTGTATTCATACACATAAAATAAATAAAAATAAATCTTTAAAAAACAATATTCTTATGCCTTCTACTAAAACACCTTTTAAGATGCAGTCTCACTGGGCTTGGGACAGCCTAGGCTGGCTCCAAACTCTGTCCACCCGTAGCTTTTCCAAGTGATAAATTATAAGTCCAATTTACCATACCAAGGTACTTTGTTTTTGGTGTGTATTCATGCTTGTGAAGGTGCATGTGTATCTATGGAGCACTGCCTAGCTTTCTTTATGGAGAGGGGTCTCTCAGTGGTCTGGAGCTCATCAAGTAGGCTAGACTAGTTGAGCAGCCTGTTTTGGCATCCCCAGTAATGGGATTACAGCATGCTTTACAGTAAAAGCCATGAGAGCATAGAGTATTGTGGGAGTCTTTATGCTTGAGAGCCAAGAACTGATGGGCTAAATTCCCAGCCCCCAACTCCCTGTTTTAAATCAGAGTGAATGTGGATTTAAGGAGAAGGATTTAAGGAGGATTGTTTTGAGGGCCCCAAAAAGGGAACCTCATAACAATTTTTAGTGTTTATGTAGATGATCTAGATCTGAATGCATGGTACCATGCTGGAAAACAGACTGAAAGGCTGGATTAAACATGTAGAATTCTCTAAAGAAACACATAGTAAATGTGAAAGCCAAATCTTCTCTTGCAGTAACAGCTGTGCCAGGCAGTTAACTCCTAGCATTAAGATCTACTATCCCTGCCAGTTGCACTGACACAGGAGTCAGCGCCACCATAGCCAAGGTGCTCAGTTGTCCTGACATCTCACCAACACAAAGTCCAGGCTGTGCTTCTGCTCATGTATGCCTTTGGTTACCTTTAGGAGATACTCTCAAAGCTATGCTACACGTTTACCTTTCTACATTGAAGATGGTATTTTCTGAGGACTTAGCTGACCAGCCTAAGTCAGGACCTAGGGGAATCATTTTAAGATATTGATTGGGGGATCGACCACAAGGCTTGGTGGCTGGGAACAGAAAATTCCAGGTTTGGTGATCAGCTACCCCCAGCCTCATCTGCAGCAGTGGCAAGCAGGTTCTTACTAAGACCCCTAAAGAGGTGCTTATGTGGCTGGGCATGAGGTAACATTTCTTCCCTGCTGTCACCTCCCAAGTGCTAGGGATACTGGCTTGCACTGGACACTTGGTTCCTTCCCCAGCACAGTAAGAAGGTTCCAAATGTTTCAAACTACTGGTTTTGATAACTGTAATTCCAATATACTGATAATTTTGCTTGAAATCAACTCAAGCATGAAAACTCAGAATTTTCATTTGACATTTGCTCTAAGAAATAGCTTAACTAAACTACTGAAAACAATAGTTGTATTTTAGAAGTGCAGAAATAGGCTGGAGATGGCCTGTCCCTGGAGAGCACTGGTAGATCATCTAGAGGACCTGGGCTCAATTCCCAGGAGCCACATGCAGTTTGTAATTCTAGTTCCAGGGCATCTGATACCCTTTTGTTGTCTCAATTGCCAGAGGTAAATGCCAGTCACGCCAGCTAGTGTGAACCCACCTCAAAACCACCACGGTCAATAAAGTGTTGATTTTTGTTGGCAAAGCAAATAAACAAGAGATATTAGAACCAGTGGCCTTGATGCCCAGACTCCACACAATAGAAGCTGTCCTACATATGTAGGTTCTATATATGTACTAAGTCAGGAAGTTGATATATAATTCTTTTACATTTTTATTTTTGGTTTTTTAAGACAAGGTTTCACTGTGTACTGGGGCCGTCCTGAACTCTGTGGACCAGGCTGGCCACAAACTCAGAAATCTGCCTGCCTCTGCATTGCAAGCGCTGGGGTTAAAGGTATGTGCCACCACTACCTGGCTCAAACCTTTTGCTTTAAATGGAAAAAACCTCACCTATTTTTTTTAATTAATTAATTTATTTATCATATGTAAGTACACTGTAGCTGTTTTTAGACACTCCAGAAGAGGGCACCAGATCTCATTACAGATGGTTGTGAGCCACCATGTGGTTGCTGGGATTTGAACTCACGACCTTCGGAAGAGCAGTTGGCACTCTTAACTGCTGAGCCATCTCTCCAGCCCCATACCTATGTTCTTAAAGTTGATTTCTGAAAACATTTCTGCTCTGGGGTTGAATATAACTTAATATAGTTTGCTGCAAGCCTAGTGTTGGACCTTCATGCAACATTAACTCCCCTAACCCATGTTATTCTATGTGGTACACCTGGGCTAAATTTATATAAATTATCTTACATTACTTTTAGACAAAGTCATTTTAGTGTATATATATATAAAAAAGGGTTGATTTTCTTACAGTGGACCTTGGATGACATACAGGTTCACAACTATCTATGATTCCAGCTCCAGGTTATCCAATGGACTCTTTTGAGCTCCACAGACAAAGGCATGTAAGCAGTGCACATATAAACATGCAAGAAAAAGAAAAGACACACAGACATACACACCCAGCCAGGGAACTAAAGCTATAGTTCAAAGTAAGGCTCTGGGTTCCATCCCCAACACAAACATCCACTGACACAAGTCTAACCCTGTCTCTTGGGAAAAAGACAGGAACATCAGAAGTTCAATGTCATTCTTGGCTCCACAGTGAGTCTACGCAATAAGATCTTGTCTCAAAAACCACACATCAAAAGTAGTGAATGATAAAAGTTACAACCACCTTCTTTTCAGAAGCAAATAGCAGAATGTTCTTTGTTTTAAAATTTGAGAAGGCAAGAGAAACACATCAAGATCTCAAATTGGTCTGTCTAATCACCACCTTCCAAAAAGCTATTTAAAACTTTAGATATTCTAATCATTGGCAACTCACTTTTCAAAAACGATACCTATCTAGTACTAAGCCAAACATAGAAAGGTTTAGAGATTCTCTCTGCCTAAAATTATAAAGAGATCACAAAACTGCCTTATAATACAAAGAAAATATTCTTTTATTTTTGTATCAAAGACTCTAAGGTTAACAGTTGATGTCGACACAAAAAGGCTTGAAAAGCTATAGTTAATCAACCTCCTTTGATTATTTTAGAGCATCTGACATGCTCTCAACTGAATCTTAAGCATGATGTGTTTAGGTGACAGGATTACGGTTCCTTTACATTAGTCTTCAGCATCTTTCTTTTTTTTCTTTTTCTTCTTTTTCTCTGGACTCTGAAAACAACCAACAAGAAAGCTTTTTGATATAGTGGCCATTTTATAACTTTCCCTTAGAAAGTACAAAATCTACTTTTGGAACATAAATTTTGTACTAAAACACCTAAAACTGTAATGTCAACAAAGCAAGCTTCAATAAACCATGAGTTGGGGGCATGGTGACAGTACTTACCTTGTACACATAAAGCTAGTTAGGTTCAATTCTTAGCACAGTAAAACTTTTCATGGTAAGAAACTAAATTTGAGGGCTTGTGAGATAGCTCAGCAGTTAAGAGCTGCTCTTCCAGAGGTCCTGAGTTCAATTCCCAGCAACCACAATATGGCTCACAATCATCTATAAAGGAATCTGAGGCCCTCTCCTGGCACGTAGGTGTACATGCAGACAGAACACTCCTACGTTTAAAAGAATACATAAATAAATGAATTTAAAAAAACAACTAAAATTTGAGAAGTGGCCTCTATAACAAATAAACCATTAAACACTTTTGTTTTTCTATTACATCATCCCTATCAAATACCCGGTCATTTCTGACTAGAAATACAGTACCTATTATAAACATCTATGCTTAAGGTTTGTTTTAAATGCCCTGAAATATACTCAAAAAGTAAAACGCCAAAATCACATACAGGAACTGCTGTGCTGGTACATGGCTCCTCCTCGGAAAGTGGCTCTTCCTTTATGTGTTTCTTTTTATCCTTCTTCTTTTTCTTCTTTACAGTCGTCTCCTCTTCTACTACCTGTTCTTCCTCCGCCTCCTCCTCCTCCATCTCCTCTACTTCAGCTGGTGTAAGAATTATGATTGTATTAGACTTCCTTCAAAACCCTAGGATGCTTTTCCTTCTGTCATTATAGTCAACTCTTATCCTTGTCTAATACTATTAACCTTAAAATAATCTAAACAAAGCTGAAATAATTTTTTCACAATCAGCTGTTACATAATAAAAGTTAGCATTAAAACAAAGGTGAATCAATTTCATAGCCTGATGGTTTTGGAAGGTCAAGAGAAGAAAATTTCTGTATCTCTACGTAAGAATGTTTGATTAAATCTAAAGTTTTGATCCTGAAAGTAGAGAAACGATTCAATAGGTAAAGTGCCTACTATATAAGCATAAAGACCTGAACTCAGATCTCCAGTACAAGGAAGAAATCAGACACAGTACTGCAAGCCTGCAGCCCCACAGTGGGGGAGGAGACAGAGGTGTTCCTGTAACTTGATGGTTAGACAATCTAGAGCTAGAAACTTAGACAATCATAGAGCTCTAAGTTCAGTGAGATACTGTCTTTAACAAAAAAAAAAAGAACAAAACTAAGGCTGATGTTCAATTCTAGTGTCTTTCTCTAGTATCTAGAAACACACATGCAAAACCACAGCACATCCAAAGAGCTGTTATTTTTATGACTATTCAGTGAGATAGGATGAAATAAATAATATACCAGACAATAAAAGATAATACTGAGGATAAAAATGAAGCAGAGGTTAGGGAGATATTTAAGAAGGCATTACGTGCGGAAATTCCAATGCAAAGGTCAAAGATAAAGGAAAGTCGTATCAACCAAGTCAAGAGTATGCAAGAATTTTGTGAAGCATTATTTGGGTAGATGACTTGCAGGTGGATGAGAGCCAAAGGCCTAATATACAACTGAAGTTGTTAATCAAGTATAGCGTTCTAGAGCCTATTTTGAAATACTAGAAGACTTACTACTCTGATAATGAACAGCAGACTGCAATATATTCTTCTATGAACCCAAGAATGAAGAAAACCACTGCTTTATCAATCCTAAAGCTACCCAATTCAACAACAGTTCAGCATTCACACTAAAACTTTTCTATATTTAGCAGTATACCAAATTCTACATACTTAACGACACTTACATTACCTTATAAAACCTAACTTTATATTCTCTTAACTACCCAAAGAACACAGCGACATATTAAAACATCCGTTTTCAATGAGTGAAATACTTAAGAGCACTATGGTTTACAAACAACAACAACAAGAAACAAAACCTAAGATATTGGAGTATATTATTATTATAATAGGGTATTGGGTAAAGGCGTTTGTGGGGAGGTCTGTGGACCTGAGTCTATTCAATTCCTGGACCCAGTCACATGATGTGTCCTCCACATGTGTACTATGTGACGCTCCCCCATCCATCCCCAACAAAATAAAATGCAATGTTCTTTTTCGTTTGTTTTCTTTTTGAAAATTCAAACTAACCTTTAATTTTAATCTTGGCTTTTTTTGCTTTCTTTTCAGTAATTTCATCCTCTTTATCTACCTCTTCTATTTTGCGTTTTTTAGAACAAGTTGGAAGTGTGGAGTCACCAGAGGGATCGTAAGTCTTCACTTCACTGAAAAAACCAAATAAATTGTGGAAAATCTTTACAAATACCTGTAACTGAAATAGTTCAAGAGAAAAGCAAATACTGTTGTATAATGCAAGAACACATAATGCTGTTTAGTTCAAGCATCTTCAGAGGACTTTAGGTCGGTCAGTGACATTCAAGAACTGACTCTAGGCTCAACTATTACATGAAAAGCAGCAGCATTAGAGGGGGAAATGATCAAGTGAAATCACTTCCCAAGTAACTCAAAGTAAAACTGCACCGAGGCAATGTTTATTTACATAATCCCATTTAGAATCATCCTCACCACAAGCTGTAAGTGACAAAGGGCACACAGATCCCTTATAAAGTCAACTAAATCTCAAGGCTGGATGTGTCATTTTAGTTCATTTAGGTGCAGAAATCTGAAACATTCTGTCCAGTAAGTTGTAGATGAATGGTGGTTTCATTGTATTTTAGGTTTTTTCGAGATAAGAGTTTCTCTGTGTAGCCCTGGCTATCCTGGAATTCATTCTGTAGACCAGGCTGGCCTCGAAATCAGAAACACTCCTGCCTCGGCCTCCTAAGTACTGGGATTAAAGACATGCGCCACCACTGCCTGGTTGTGATTTCACTGTATAAGCTACAAAGATTACCATTTAGTAATAAAAAGTCACATAAAAAAAGACAACTGAGTGGACTTTATATACTTATAACTGATGTCATTAAATGTCCATATGTACCCTCTGATTTCACTGAAATTCACACTTAACTAGCTAAGGATGTTAGCATATGCCTGAAATCCAGAAGCTCAGATACTGAGGAAGAGTCCTTCTGAATACCAGGCCAGAATAAAGGACAGCAATACAGCAATACCTTGCCTTTTCTTTAAAAAAACAAAACGGGGTCCTATGTAGGGCACACTGGCTTCCAACTTGCTATCTAGACAAATATGAACACTATAAATTTCTAGCTCTATTGCCTGTTTCCCACACCTTTTTCTGAAGGACCTTGATACATAGTTTACTATAAAAGTCAAACTCCACTTCAATCATCACAACTCACAATTCTCACTTTGCCTAAAATATACAAGTAAGGTCTAAACACTCTTTATGCCTATGGACTATTATTTTTAAGCCTGTTGGGGTTTTTAGAAAAACTTTCATTGTAGATACCTTTTTAAAAGTTTTTAAACAAATGACACACGACAGAAGAAGTGAAATGATTGAATTTAAATTCATGTTGATGAACAAGCCGTAGTCAGGTGACAAGAATAAAACATCTGATGCCAAGGCCAACCTTATTTCAATCCCAGAGACAAGAAGTTGGAAGGCAAAACAGCATAAAAGTTGTACTCTGATCTCCACATTAGGGTTTTGGCTTGCCCACATAAGCACATCCCCTAACACATACAAATACATGCAAAAAAGAAAAATTTATCTATGATTAAAAAAATAAAAAACTAGAAGTGAACGTGGAAAACAAAATGGCAAGAAAAAATTATGTAAGAAATGTATATACAGACAGCATGGTGGTGACTATAATTAAGATGTCCCCGAAAATTGCTCACAAGATATTGTTGACACACAGAGGATCTTCTTGCCTGTCTGCTTTACTTAGCAATTCTACAACTCCATACATTTCTCAAAATATTCACATGCTAAATATGTGATTTTATTTGCCATTTTTAAAAAGACTCATTGATTTCCTGTATGCCTGATATTTGATCAAACCCAGGTCCTCTGCAATAGTATGTTCTCTGAACAACTGAGCCATTATTCCAGCCCCCTTGTCAAATTAAAAGAAAAAAAAAAAAAAAAAAAGAAAAAAAAAAAAAAAGAACTGAGCGTTTTGTCTGCATGTATGTATGCACATATATGTACAACAAGTGTGTCTGGTTGTGAGCAACCATATGGGTACTGGGAACAAAAACTTGGGTCCTCTGAAAGATGACCTCAACAAATGCTTTTAATTGCTGATCCATTGCTCTAGCCCCTTGCCAATTTTCATGTAAGAATTAGTCCACACTGCTGTGTCTTAAGTTTACAATTTAAAAAAAGCTATCAAAACATTTAAATTAATAAACCAATGCTTCATTCTTAAGTGACTTTACCTTTTGTGTTCATACTTTTCTGCTTTTGCTAATGCCTTTCCTGTTCCACTTATTTTTCTTATCTAAAAAGAAAAATGAAAATTATATCAAAACCTATAAGACATCTTCTACTGGATATAGCATGCAGCAGCAGTATGTGATGTTTTTGCTAATTTGAATAAACACATCTCAATGACAAATACCATTAGCACATCAGCTCCTGTCTAAGAAATATGAAGAAATGCTGTGTTAACATGAAATACTTATGGTTCATGAAGTTTTGACAGACAGCTAGCATCTGCCACAAGCAGTGTGTGTTCTTACCCCTCTGTCCTCCAAAATCCTCAATCTGGCCTCTAGTTTGGCTCTGTTCTCAACTCCCATTGCAGAACTGGAATCTTCACCGAAAGCATCGTATCTGATAGCCAAAACAGTTTTGGCGGCCAGCATTCGAGAAATCTACCAAAAAAAAAAAAAAAAAAAAAAAAATAAAGACATAAAATTAGAGGTAGCAATGCTTTTCAGAAAACTTAAAATCCTCAATAGTTTACTCATGAGAAAATTATAGGAAAGCACATTATCATTGATTCTTTTTTTTAGATATTTTCTTTATTTACATGTAAATTTTCCC
>JADRCD010209069.1:23580-52634 GCA_019843815.1 Montemys delectorum
TGATTCTTTTTTTTAGATATTTTCTTTATTTACATGTAAATTTTCCCTTTCCCAGGTTCCCCTCCAAAAAACAAACAAACAAACAAAAACAACAAGAACAAACCCCTTTTGCCTCCCTGCTCCCCATGCCTGCCACCCCACCCTCTCCCACTTATTGGCCCTGGCATTCCCCTACACCGGGGCACAAAACCTTCACAAGGCCGAGGTCCTTTCCTCCTATTGATGATCGAATTTTCAATCCTCTACTATACACATGCTGCCACAACATTCAGTCCTACCCTGTATAGTCCTTGATTGGTGGTTGGGTCCCTAGGAGCTCTGAGGGTACTAGTTAGTAATTGCTGTTCGTCCTAAGGGGCTGCAAACCCTTCAGCTCCATAGAACCTTTCTCTATATCATTTATTCTATACCCATTAGTGAACAGTCTCTTCCTACTTTACTCAGAACCAAATCTGATGACCTGAGTCAGTACATTGTATATGCAGTATCTAATATTTATAAATGTCAGCAGCAGCAGACTGGTTTCTTGCCCTATCTTGTAACGTATAAAAATGCCATTTACTTAATAGTAAACTAAACCAAACTGAAGTATTACTATACACCATAATTATAGTAAGAGAAAATGAGTGAAGAAAAAAATTAAAGCTCACAGGTTGGAGAGAAGGCTCAGATATTAGTCTTACTGAGAATGTGGATGTAGTTCATTATACACATGGCAGGTAACAAGCACTAAATCCCCCAGTACCAAGGGATTTCATGCCCTCCATCTTCTAGCCTTGCATGTAGCATACACATATACCCATGAACGTGCAGACAAACACCCAAAAGTTCAAAAACAGTGGAAAAAGTATAACTCACCTTTCCTTTGTGTTTGGGACTTGTTTGGCCTACAAGAGAAGCATGATAAATAAGTCCATACTTAGGTGTGTCTCGTCTAGATTTCAGGGCCCTGAAAAGTGCTTTTTCTGCTCCAAGAATCTGAACTGTAGAAGCTGCATGCTTGGCCAAATTCAAAAGAGAACCTAAAAATAAATAAATAAATAAATAAATAAATAAATAAATAAATAAAATAAAGAAGAAAGAACTAGAGAAAGAATAAAAAAAGGTTACAAAATGTATTTCCAGCTATACTCAGGATTCTATACTAGTGTATTGATTTCCCTGAAAAACACAATGCTTCCTGTTATTCCTAGTGCAAGGAAAGCTATGAACTGGAGAACTGAAACTGTACATTCAGTAGCATGCTCACAAGAGTGATATGGACATTAATTGTGAAAATCAAATATGCCATGCGGTAGATACATTAGGTCATATCAGTAGTATTGAGCCAGGATTATTTATTTCACCCTCTACAGGTGAATGAAGAAATGTATCTAGATGTATACTAAGATATTCTGTTGGATTTGCTGCATGGAATATAGTAAAAAATACGTAACTCAAATACATAAACTCAAATTCCTGGTAATCTATGCATTTCTACTGCTTTTAAGGCTAACTACAGACTGAAGCTGGGTGAAGGTAATGACAACAGCCCACAGTAGCACATCCTTACAGCAAATGGAGTATTTGTCTGATACTACTGAAAGAATTCTTTGTTTTAAAAGTCTGCAAGGCATAGATAGCATTGTATCCAGTTTTAATATTGTAATTTTAAAAACTCAATTCAAAACTTGGTTTAATGAATTGTTTTTGATCGTGAGCAGACTTAAACATGGTATCGTGAACTAATTTTATGCTTTTGACCAAGGACCACAGTGTCTCAGAAGAGGTAGTGACTGAAGCTGCCCTCATTATTCAAAAAGAACTCAGGCAAAACATCAGAAATCATCATTGAACACGTGGTCTTTAGTTCTTACAAATCACATTAAAACTGTCACCTGCATGAGCAATAAGCCGTGCTCCAACTAACTCTCCAACCATGACTGTAACGTTAGGTGCAATGGCCATCATTCGATTTTGCAGATATTCATACAGCTGAGTTCTATATTCAGAAATTTCAATTACCTAAAATAAGGAAGTCACAAAGCACATACTTAATTCATGTTAAAAACCTTAGATTTCAATATTCACAAATGGAAACACACAGGCAACTCACTGACAGTGCTCAACAGTACAGCGCTGGGCTGAGATTATGTGAGTATGGGAGTTAGAGGCCAGCCTGTCAGCCTGATAAAATAAGATCAGAGCTATCTCATAAAAGCAAAAACTAAACAAAAAACTGTATCTGTAATATAAATGATACATCTACCATCTATCTCAGCATCTTTACCCCTAAATATGCACAAAAAGATGGCATCAGATGAGGTAGTGACTGAACACCTTCATATACTGTCAGGTGAACAAACAGAAAAATCATCATTGCCACCTGCAAATTATTACAGACTTAGAAGAGTTCAACTGCAGCCTTTGTGGGTATCATGTACCTGAGTACACAGATGTAGAATGTTGCAAATATCCTCTTCAGAAACCTCTGTTCCCATAGATATCTCGGCGGCTGCTTTCACTTCTGCTTCTACTTCCTCAGACAGGAATTCAGAAAGAGAGGCAGATGCATAGTTCTTCCTGTCCCCTATGGAATTTTTGTAGATAAACCAGAATCATTTCACAGCATTATCTTTTCCTTTTTTTTTTTGAGTTTATTTCGAGACAGGGTTTCTCTGTGTCATCGTGGCTGTCCTGGAACTCAGAAATCCGCCTGCCTCTGCCTCCCAAGTGCTGGGATTAAAGGCATGGGCCACCACTGCCCGGCGCAGTAGTCCAGTATTATCTTAAGTAAAGGCTTGATTTAGAAATAAACTTCCAGGCTGGAGAGATTGCTCAGCGCTTAAGAACACTGACTGCTCTTCCAAAGGTCCTGAGTTCAAGTCCCAGCAACCATATGGTAGCTCACAACCACCTGTAATGAGATCTGATGCCCTCTTCTGGTGTGTCTGAAGACAGCTACAGTGTACTTACATAAAATGAAATAAACAAATTAAAAAAAAGAGAAAGAAAGAAAGAAAGAAACTTTAAAGGCATGTGCCACCACCACCTGGCTCTTTTTTTGTTTGTTTGTTTTTTTGCTTTTAAAGACTTATTTATTATATGTAAATACACGGTAGCTGTCTTCAAACACTCCAGAAAAGGGCCTCAGATCTCATTATAGACAGTTGTGAGCCATCATATAGTTGCTGGGATTTGAACTCAAGACCTTTCAAAGAGCAGTCAGGGCTGAGCCATCACTCCTGCCCAGAAATAAACTTTCTTCAAAAAACATTTACGTAAAAATAAGACAAAGCATCTTACAAATTAATTTCAGAAAAGGAGCCAACTGAGAATAGGATTAGAGATAATTTCATTTGAAGATGCAATAATCTGAAACCTTCTCTAAGACAGGGTTATTTGTGTCGCCACGGTTGTCCAGAAGCTCTGTCTGTAGACCGGACTGGTGAACTCGGAGACCCTCCTGCTTCTTCCTCTGAAAGCGCTGGGACTGCCAGCGGAAGCTCTCTCTTACAGTCTAAGAGACTGGAACTCTTGCTGGACCTCACAGCCAGAGTTAACAACACACCTTGAGATCACCTTGAGATTAACACCGCTGCTATCCTACTATGTACTCTGCCTCCTTAACTCGCCTTTAGGAGAACAATTCAATCATCAACCTCATTTGCCTTGGATTTCTCAAGTAATCAACTTTTAGAACTAAGCCAATACATAGCTGTAATTTTTTTTTTCTGACTCAGGGTTTCTCTCTATAGCCCTGGCCATCCTGGAACTCACTCCGTAGACCAGGCTGAAATCTGCCTGCCTCTGCCTCCCCAAGTGCTGGAATTAAAGGCGTGTGCCACCACTGCCTAGCAATCTTTTTTTTTTTAAAAGCCAAATCTGAATCAAACCTTATTAAATACTGGCCAGATCCATACTCAGTATTCCCAGAGTATGGCCAAATAACTGTAATTTCAAAATCTACCACAAAGTTGAAAGCAACAATTTTATATATCGGGTGATAAACAAAAACTGGTCAGGGAAGTGGGGACACCTTTAATACCAGCATTCTGGATGCAGAGGTGCATTTGAGGCCAGCTTGGTCTACATACAGAGTGAGTTCTAATACAGCCAAAGCTACACCAAGAAACACTGTTTCAAATCAAATCAAACCAAACCAAAACAACAAAATGTTCAAATTGTTTTAAAATAACAGATATTAAATAGCTACATTTGTAATTTTTTAAAAAAAACCTTCAGTAATCTTCAGTATTCAATACAATTCCTACTGAGTTATATCAAATTACTTTTTCTCAACACAAAAGAAATCAACTCACCAACTTTCTGCAAACACTTGCAGTACGTCAAATTATCTGAAATAATTTTCCCTAACTCAGGGAAATGCCAGCCATACCATTCTCTACACCTCATAATGTAGTTGTTTAGTTCTTTATCCAAATCATCTAACAAGGCTGTAAAATGAAATAAAGACAGAACTAATGAGATGGGATTTAATGGGATTAAAATGTATAGTAGTTAACAAGTAAAACAGATTGCCTTAAAGCACTTAAGTAAAAATTTAGTTGTATAAAATACATTTATGCCATATAACCATTATTAGCATCTCTTTTCAGAATATCCTCCAAACTGAGTATCTTACAACCCTTAAAAAGTTCCCCTGGAGAACCATATCCGCGGAAGAGCCATTGGTTTCTTTTCACAGGTGAAGTTTTCCACACTGTGGCATGCATTCAAGTTATTTCTCTTAAAGGCCAAATGGCCTCCATTATGTATATATATCTATTTACATATTACATTTTGTTTATTCATTGATGGTTAAAAACCTTCCTTTTTAACAAGAGTAAATACTGTTACGAACATAAGTGTGATAACCCAAAGAACTTGTCTTATGATTTTAATTATTTTGATATATATTAAGTAATGGAAATGTTAGTCAAAGCAATTTTTATTACTTGCAAATGCTACAACTTTAATATTTCTTAAAATTGCTCAATTTATGAGAACCTAAAGAGAACAGGTGAAAAAATACCTTGTTGCAGTTTTAATACTCATGAAGAGATCAATCAGTATGTATTAATAACAGTCCTTTACAAGAGAATCAAAGTTTATATTTTTGTCTACTGTGCTTTCCCAATTATCTGCTCATTAAAATTTTAGTTCATCTTTCTCAAGACAGAAATAGTAATATTCAGGAAAAGACAGAACTAAACAGATCAAACTGTCATGTACTTACAAATTGCCTGTACAATCATTGTATCCACTTTATCAGCACTGAATTTCAATCTGTATCGAGACAGGCTGGGGAAGAAAAATAAATTAGAAAAATTTTTTTACAAAGTACTTTAATTAACCCCCCCCCCCCCCGTTTGTGTGTTCCTTTGAGTGGGGACCTACATGCAGGCTAGAAATCTACCTTGTTTGTTGTGGTAGGATCTCTCACTGGACTGGAACTTGCAGAGTAGGTTAGGCTTGCTAGCAACTGAGCTCCAGGGATCTGTCTCTCCCTATCTCCTGGGAATTTAACTGTGCCCACATCCAGGATCTTTACCTGGGTTCTGGGGGGATTGTCAAATATCTTATAAACTGCTCTATTTCCTAAAACTCCTTGGTCTTTCAAGATGGAGATTCACTATACAGCTTAGGCTGGCCTTTGAACCCAGTATTTTCCTTCCAGGGATAAATACACGTCACAAGCTCAGGGAATTAAATTCATCTTGAAAAGTTTAGTGCTAAATCTCTACTCTCACCTATATTGTTTTGTAGAAAAAAATCTGCTAGATATGAATGTGCTGCATAAAACCATTTTGTGATAATATAAATCTAGAGATACTTTAATAGGTTGTTTTATTTATATACCTATTTAGAAGGGCTTTGATATAGCTAGCTTTGAATTTGCCATATACATAGTAAGGATTAATATGTCTATATCAACATAGTCTATAAATTGTATTTTGTTATGGTAAAGTAAATTAATAGCAAGTTATATTGATTTTATAATTTTGTTGTTTCTACAAAGTAGGCCCTCAATACACTCCAAATAAGAAATATCACAGCATTTGTATAATATCTGAAAAAAAAAATTATAGAGGCTACATGTGAGCTAGGAAATCGTGACATTAATGACACAGGGGGTTTCCTTTACGTTGTACAGGGTTTCTCTGTATAGCCCTGGCTGTCCTGGAACTCACTCTGTAGACCAGGCTGGCCTCAAACTCAGAAATCCGCCTGCCTCTGCCTCCCAAGTGCTGGGATTAAAGGCGTGTGCCACCACTGCCCGGTTGAGGGCAACTGCAGCATCTCCCTTACATCAGTACTTACACTTTTTTAGGACAGATGTATATAAATGTGTATGTGTATATGTAAGCATATTTATTTTTTCTGTACTTACCTGTGGGCCAATCCAAGACACATGGCTGCCATCTCACGTGGTTCTACCCCAGGAATCAAGCCATCCATTTGAGATCTGATTCCTCTCATAAGTTCATTAACAACAGGACTATGGATACAGCTGAGATTCAATTTTTCCTATAAAAACATTCACATTAAATGAAAAAAAAAAGTTCTCTTGAAAATTCACCTTCATGACTAATGTCTTTTAAGAATCCACTAATGTGAATTCACAAGCTCACCTCAATTCACAGTAACAACCTGCCTCTGGGAATGATAAGCATGAACTACCTCATTGGAATCTGATATTGCTCATATTTTAAAACAATATTGATCTAAGGATATAATATATATACTTTTCTCAATTGTACATGGTGTTTGTTTCTAGGTTGTCTGTTAGAAAGTTGATAGAAATCACATATGAAAACCTTCCAATTACCCTTCTAGCTAGCCTATGTGATTCTAATATGCAAAACATTAGTTAATTGGAGGGTTTTTCTTGCTCGTTGGATTAAGTAGACCACTGCTATTTTATCTGATTTCTAGACTTTTAAAATCTACACATATATCTATGTGAGTTTTGGGGTTTTTTGTTTGCTTTGTTCTGTTTTTTTTTCAAGACAGAGTTTCTCTGTATAACCCTGGCTGGCCTCAAACTCAGAAATCCGCCCACTTCTGCCTCCAAAGTGCTGGGATTAAAGGCATGTGCCACCACTATGTGAGTTTTTAAAAAAAGATTTATTTGATATATGAGTACACTGTCACTATCTTCAGACACACCAGAAGAGGGCATCGGATCCCATTACAGATGGTTGTGAGCCACCATGTGGTTTGCTGGAAACTGAACTCAGGACATCAGAAGAGCAGTCAGTGCTCTTACCCACTGAGCCATCTCTCTAGCCCACCCATTGAGTTTTTGTGTACTCAACAAGTGCAGGTGCCTTCAAAGTCCAGACAGTTATCAAATCCCCTGCACTAAGCACTCTTCACCACTCACCCATCACTCCACAACTATCTTATTGACTCTGGATTTTGTGGCACACAAATTTCATGTTTGAGAAAAGAATTGGTCTTAAAAAACTAAGTTTCAATCTTAACATTTTCCCTGTCCACTTTGCATGTTAATTCCTTCATATAGACTTAATAGCTTATAACATCACATGTGTGAATTATAGGCATGCAGCATCATACATCATTTCATGTTTTCTGCTCTTGTACTTTTATACCTGCTACTAAAAGCTTCTAATGAATACACCTCTTTTTAACAGGGAAAATTTAAATTATGCAAGGATCATCATGTAAATAAGATGGCATGAGCGACTGGGTTAGAGCTTACATTATCATTTTTGTCCATTTTTAGTTTCTACAGTGTACAGTGTATACTTGTTTTTGCAACTTCTAGTTGAGATTATAATGCCTAACAGAAAACATCAATTATGAGAACATATGACAAATACTACAAGCGGCAGGCTTTGCAGCTCAGAAAGAATCATGACTTGCCCTTTAAGCCACGGCCTCAGCCCTACTTTACCTTTATGACCCCTCCTAGTTTAGCATCAGCTACAGCCAGAGGTTCATGGGCTTCTTTTACTATTTTCTTCAAAACTTTCTTCAGTTGCTTATTGATTTTGCCTTCCATCAGAGCTGTGAATGCTTTGCAGGAAAACAGAAAAATTAAGAGTTATAACTGAGAGCTCTTCTTATGTAAATTTTAAAGCAAAGAAAATATTTCTTTTTAAAACATATAATTTTTAAAATAAAAATTATTTATGTAAATGTTTTATTAAACCAATTCATAAATGCCAGGCTTGATGATGCACAATGTTTATCCCAGCACTTGGGAGGCAGGAAAAAGGAGAAAAACCTGAGTTAAAGCTAGCTGGATGTACAAAGTGAGAACCTACCCTGAAATAAGTAAGATTGTTAGGATTCAACTTCTTTTTATAGGTCACTCTATAGCCTCAGTTGGCCTCGTATTTGTGAGCCTGCCTTTAGCTTTCCAAGTGCTGGGATAAACATTGTGCATCAGCATGCCTGGCATTTATGAGTGGGTTTTATAGAACTCTGGCTATTTCCTTCTGCCTTCTGATACTGTGCCCACTGATTTCTAGTATCTACCTTTTTGTAAGGAGGCTTCCTTTATTCTTTTCTTAAGTTTTTTTAGTCTTTGGACTCGAAGGATGATAATGTGCTTGTTTTGCATGTGAACATTTCATGTTCCAAGTTTAGGTTAAATTTTTGTTGTTTTATATACATGAGTGTTTTTTCTAGATGTCTATGCACCATGTGCAGGCCTAGTGCCTGCAGACGCCATAAAACCCCAACAGATTCCTTCCAATTGGAATTATGAGCACCTGTGAGCTGCCATATGAGTGCTGGGAATTGAACCTGGGTCCTTTCTCTCCAGCCCATTTCTAGTTTGCAGTCTTCTGCATCACTCAATTGTAGTTTACACCCTAGCACACACAATAGCCCTTCCCTTAAAGGTACTTCTTCCTTTTTTTTTCTTTTTTTTTTTGAGATAGGGTTTCTCTGTATAGCCTTGGCTGTCCTGGAACTCACTCTGTAGACCAGGCTGGCCTCGAACTCAGAAATCCGCCTGCCAGCACTGCCTGGGAGAATCAATAAATTTTTAAGAAGTAACTTTAAACAAAAACAGGGCCAAGCAAGACACCTCAATGGGCCAAGTGTGAGCCACTAAGTTTGACCCCCCAAGACCTATGTGGTAAAGAGAACAGAACACTCTCATTAGCTGTCCTCCGACACGAATGTATCCCTCCAAGTAAACAAAATGTTAAAAGAAATGCCATAAATGAACTTCCAACGGAGAATAACATTAATTCTACAATCACTCAGTTTTGGTTCTGCCTTATACGATTAGGAAGCTGGTTCCTTAGGTAAAACGCCTGCCATTCAATCAACCCTGGTCACCTAACCCAGTCCCTGGGATCCATGTAAAGGTGAAAAGGAAACAAGTGACTTTACAACATGGTCTTCTGATTTCCATCCATGTGTGCCTGCACTAGCATCAACTGCATCATAGGACCTGGGATACTGTTCAGTTAGGAGTGCTTGCCCAAGGCCACAATAAATTCAAGGTCATCCTCAGTTGCAGGGTCATCTCAGGAAAAAAAAATTACCAGAAAAAAATTTCATCTGATAAAAAATAAGACATTGATTGTAGAAGTTTCTGTAATGGAATTCTTGATATAGTTCCCTCATTTCTGAAAATGCTTATTATAAACCCTATTTTACCACTTTTAACAGAGATAGTATCAATCTCTCATAGGACTGTTTCAAAGATTGTGATCAGTTCATTAGACTTTAGTAGTACAGAAACTTGCTTTGTGTTTGGTCATGCCTGCAGCTGGGAGGCAGAGGCAGTGGCTGAGATTGGTGACAGCCTGGTCTACAGAGTTCCAGGACAGCCAGGGCTACAAAGAGAAAGCCTGTGAGAGATTAATTGAAACTGGTGAATAAATCTTAAAAATATAGTATACAGTGGCATATCCCAGTAGTCAGGAAACTACTCTTATCTCAATATCCCACCAAAACAGTCTCTTTTCCCCATGTGTGATTAATGAAAGTGTTCTGACCTGTAAAATTCTTGTCTACTTTGAAATCATTTTTATAGTCCTTCATTCTCAAATCATAGCAAATAATTGGATGATTAAGGACACAGAACATGCCTGTTCCCCCAACATGACCCAAATTTGAAGGCTCTAAATTACCCCTTCCTTTAAAACAAATAAAAAATTATGTTTCCTTATATGTCAAAGCTCTCATGCCCTTTGGTGTTAAAGAACTCTATTTCCTTTCAATTTTTAATATTGATATGCTTTTGTATACTCTAGTGAGCTTTATTACCAATTGTTCTATTTCTAGTAGCTAGTCTCAACTTTACCATTGAATTAATAAAATTATTAGAGAGCTGCGTACATGACCACATTACCTTGGTCCCTTGTAGAACAGCTTTTACTGAATTGTGCTTCAGCATTAGGCTGTTGGTTGGTTTCCACAGGGAGATCAATTTAACCACTTGTCATCTCTCATCACATGGGGGAAACCAACCCTATGGTGAAAAAAGCTAACTCAATGTTGTCTCAGTGGTAGTGACGAATGGGTTAGATCACTTAAGTTCAGTTCCAATAAGATGCATCATTGACAACATTGAGGAAGAGATTAACTCAGGCAACTGAAGACAATAACCTTTTAATAAGAAAAACAAAATGCTACATTAAAAAAAAAAAAGCAAAGAAACTTCTCTTAAATTCTTATTTACCTGCTAATGCTTCTGCTGTATCTTGAAATTTCTCAAAATGTTTTAGCTTTACTCTAGAATTAGAAAAGAACAAATGTTATTGAAAGAAATGATTCTGTAAAAGCTATAGAGCCAGAAAATAGAAGTTGTTTCCATAGCATATACTAATAGTAAAATAAACTCACTAGATGTAGTTGCACATGTCTATAATTGCAGCTACTCAGAGGCCAACTCAGGAGGATCGAAAGTTCAAGTACTTAAACCTTACACTTATTAAAATAAAAGACAGAGGCAGGCCCTGGCAGTGGTGGTGCACGCCTTTAATCCCACCACTTGGGAGGCAGAAGCAGGTGGATTTCTGAGTTCGAGGCCAGCCTGGTCTACAGAGTGAGTTCCAGGACAGCCAGGGCTATACAGGGAAACCCTGTCTCAAAAAACCCAAAACCAAACCAAAAAAAAAAAAAAAAAAAAAAAAAGAAAAAGAAAAACAAAAACAGAGGGAAAAAAAAGAGGCATGAGGATCTCTGTGAGCTCAAGGTCAACCTAGTCTACAAAATGTTCCAGTCTCAAAAACCAAACAAACAAATAAGTTGGAAATTTGGTTCAATGGTAAACAATTTCCTAATATAGCCAAGGTCCAAGGTTCTATCCTTAGCACCAACCAACCAACCTTCCAGATAGAAGCGTGATTGAAAAATAGCTTATTGTAAAAAACAAAAAAGTATAAAAGGCCGGGCGGTGGTGGCGCATGCCTTTAATCCCAGCACTTGGGAGGTAGAGGCAGGTGGATTTCTGAGTTCCAGGCCAGCCTGGTCTACAGAGTGAGTTCCAGGATAGCCAGGGCTATAACGGAGAAACCCTGTCTTGAAAGAAAAGAAAAAAAAAAAGCTTATTGTCAGACTTATTCTACATTATCACCATATAGTTTATGTGCATGATAGTGCTTTCTGTACAAAGAAATATATTAGTTAACTCATTGTTGTCTCAGTGGTAGTGACGAATTTTTGTTAGATCACTTAGATTCAGTTTCAAAAGGTATACATCATTGACAACAATGAATAAAGATTTACCCAGCAAAGCATATAACACTTTAAAATGAAAAAAAAAAAAAGGTCTTCTATATTCCTTAAAACAGTATTAGTTGAAGCAAATTTTTCTTACCTGGAAAGGTAAATGCTGATAAGTCCAAATGCATACTTAAAAGCATACAGATGCTAAGAAAAAAGTACTTATTGAATCCTTTTCTATCCTAGCCTAACCCCATTTCTGCTTGTATGACATTCCATCTATAACTCTCATATCTTATCTAAATATTCAAGGATACAGAAAGGTGTAAGTGGAATTATATTAAGCCAATTATTCTGGAGTATGATTTTCCTCAATGTATCATGAACATTTCTCCAAATCAATAAGAGACCCATATATATACTCAATTCATTCAACAATGCTATCACTAATGGAACCACAAATGATCACTCTATATTTATATTTCACTTTGCCCTTTCTCTGGGCTAACCATTCTTTACTCTTTTGTGTATTTATTAGCAGTAGCAAACTAGAGATGGACACACATAGATATGACCTCTCCATTTGGGGTAAGCAATTGCATCGGTTTCTTCTCAGGCCTACATGCATCTGGTGGGTTATTTCACAAGATGATTCACAAATGGTTAAATGCTGACCCTGATTCTACCCTGAGGAAAGCCTACTGCCTCTACCCTAAACCAAGGAGACACAGTATGCTTTAAAACCTAGAATTTACAACCTAGTTTTACCCCCAAGAGTTAGATAGAAATGGAAGATTACTACAGACTAAGTTAGAAAGTCTTTGAATTATCAAACCACAAAAACTAAAACTCTCCCATGCTTTATACAATTCCCTTTTAAAAGAAGTTACACTCAATTCACGATATAGTGTGTCCTCAAATATCCCATAAAATATTAACATTGGGTTATTGCCCACTGGAATCTACAATACAAATTATCTGTGATTGTCTATGTTCCAAATAAAATAGCCTCAATTACAGGGTGGTGATGCACACCTCTAATCCCAGCATTGTGGAGGCAAAGGCGAGCGATTTCGAGGTCAGCCTGATCTACAACACTAGGGCCAGGACAGCAAAGACTTCACCCTATCTTTACGCCCACACTGCCAAACAAAATCCAGCCTTAATTAAATTAATAGCAACACTGTTCATAAAATAGATTTCCAAAACCTAAAAAGTGAAAATAGCATACAAATGAGGAGGCCCACAAACTACTACACACCTGAATTCTTCAAGACTACTTACATTTTATTCGCTTTCTCTGGAGTTTCAAATTCTTTCCACAAACTATCAACCTCTTGAAGTTTCTTCTCATTCAGAACCTGCAATAAACCAGTTTTTTCCACAAGCAGTTTAGCCACATACAACTATATTCTTCAAGTTAACAACTATTCATGTAAAATAGGAGAAAAATGTTTCTTATTGAAATGAGCTAGTTTTTTTATGCAGCATTAAGTTATGGTCAAATTAACTGTCCAAGTCAAACCTAGTTATAGTCTTTTAGAACTTGTGTGAGTATATAATAATTTCTCTCCTTATTGATATTTAAATGTGCTCAATTTTTCCCCAAGCGCTTGAACATGCTTTTGTTTTGCTAAACATGTAGAGCAGATTTCTGTAAATGGGGTTAACTGATCAAATAAAATAGGTAAGCTTTGGGTCTGGGAAGATGGCTCAGTGGTAGAGTATGTACTACTTTTCCAGAGGACTCAAGTTAGATTGCCAATACCTTACGTATGGTGGTTCACAACAGCCCAGAACCCACAATTCCAGCTCCAGATATATCGGGTACCTCTGACCTAATCAGGCACCTACACTCACATAAATACATACATAACTAAAAATAAACCGTTCTCACATCTCCAGTGCTGGAGTGTGGGTTGTGTGCTATCACCTCCAGTTTATGCTGTGCTCAAGGTGCTTTGTACATACAGGCAAGCATATTTTGTTTTTGTTTTGTTTTGTTTTGAGACAGGGTCTCTCTGTGTAGTCCTGGCTGTCCTGGAACTCACTCTGTAGACCAGGCTGGCCTTAAACTCAGAAATTCACCTGCCCCTGCCTCCCAAGTGCTGAGATTAAAGGTGTGCGCCACCACTGCCTGGCACAGGCAAGAAATTCTTATCAACCAAGCTAGAACCTCTGACCCACTTGAGACTTTATTTTTTTAAGATTTATTTATTACTATACATAAGTACACTGTCCATAAGTACACTGTAGCTGTCTTCAGACGCAGCAGAGGAGGGGGTCAGATCTCATTACGAGTGGTTGTGAGCCACCATGTAGTTGCTGGGACTTGAACTCAGGATCTTCAGAAGAGCAGTTAGTGCTCTTACTCGCTAAGCCATCTCACCAGACTTTCTATAGGTTCACATAAAATTAAGAGTAAATTAAAGCCGGGCCGTGGTGGCGCACGCCTTTAGTCCCAGCACTTCGGAGGCAGAGGCAGGTGGATTTCTGAGTTCCAGGCCAGGCTGGTCTACAGAGTGAGTTCCAGGACAGCCAGGGCTATACAGAGAAACCCTGTCTCAAAAAACAAAAACAAAAAAGAGAAAAGACATTTATTTCCACACCAATATGATAAATCAAGTCAATCCTCAAATCTATACCCCTCAAATAAGAATGTTTTACAGTTGATGACAAGTTAATATAATTAGCATTATAATAGAGCATGCTAACTATGACACAATGCATTACAATTATACATATACTTATTTGACAATATAGCTGGTAATTGTCAGTTACACATTAACATTTATGGGTTATCCTTGACTATGCAGCAAATTTGAGGTCAGCACCAGATATATATTTCATACATATATGTGTTAATATATAATTGAACGTAATCTCTATACCTTTTATTTTATGTACATGGGTGTTTTCCCTATAAATCTGTCTTTGCACCAATTTCTAGAAGGAGATGGATTCCCTGAAAGTTATTACTGAGTGTTGGGAACTGCAATGTAGGTGCTGGGAATTAACCTAGGTCCTCTGAAACAACAAACAGAGCTCCTAAGGGCTGAGCTATTTCTCTAGCCTCCGAGTTTAATTTCAATCAAACAAACTTGAAAGGCTGAAGGAATCAGGCAACAGAGCTACCAATTACAAAACAGTGCTGGTATCAAAAATTGTAAGCTACAACTTCTACTGTATAGCATACACCAATTGGATTACAGCTATTTTATATTGTATGTGATTAAAATTTTAATAATACAGACCCACGTGTGTGTATATATATATGCATGTATATGTGTGTGTATATATGTACGTACACACACACACATATACACACACACACATATAAAGTTATCCTAGCTATACAAAAGTCTCAATTTCTAATTGTTGGTGAGACTCATTGCTCACCAACTATCAAGAAAAAATTCAGAGAGTAATTCTTGAAAAATTCACATTTTTCCGGCAGTGGTGGCGCACGCCTTTAATCCCAGCACTTGGGAGGCAGAGGCAGGTGGCTTTCTGAGTTCAAGGACAGCCTAGTCTACAGAGGGAGTTCCAGGACAGTCAGAACTATACAGAGAAACCCTGTCTCAAAAAAACAAAACAAAACAAAAAAAAACATAGAAAAACAAAAACAAAAAAAAAAGAAAAAGAAAAAAAAGAAAAATTCACATTTTCTTCTAGTAAAAAAGAAAGTATTAGTGGCTGGTGAGATGGCTCAGCGGGAAAGAGCACTGACTGTTCTCCCGAAGGTCCTGAGTTCGGATCCCAGCAACCATATGGTGGATCACAACCAACCAGATTGAGATCTAATGCCCTCTTCTGAAGACAGCTACAGTGTATTATACTGGAGCAAGCAGGGCTGGAGCTAGCCGGGCCATCCTGAGTTCAATTCCCAGCAACCACATGATGGCTCACGGCCATCTATACAACTACAATGTACTCATACACATAAAATAAAATAAAATAAATCTTAAAAAAAAAAAAGTATTAGAAGACAAAAACTGGATTAACAGACTTGTCATATTTGGAAGACTTTTGTCACCATTCTCTTTATTTTATATGAGTGTGTTTGCCTGAATGTGTACCATCTGCACACCTGCTGATGGAGGTCAAGAATATCCCTTAGAACTGGAGGTATAAGCTGGGCAGTGGTGACACACGCCTTTAATCCTAGGACTTGGGAGGCAGAGGCAGGTGGATTTCTGAGTTGAGGCCAGCTTGGTCTACAGAGTGAGTTCCAGGATAGCCAGGGCTATATAGAGAAACCCTGCCTCAAAACCAAAAAAGTAATAAAAGCATGATTAAGTTACCCAAATATTTACAAATCGTGTAGAGCAAACAAAACTTTGGCTACACCCAATCATGCTACTATATATCATTATATTGTTACTAGTAAAAACAATTTGAACAAAATAAAGTTTTCAAAGTTGTCTAATTTTTAATAAAATTATTAATTTCAGGCTGGAAAGATAACTCAGCAGTTAAGAGCACTGTCTGCTCTTCAGAGGTCCTGAGTTCAATTCCCAGCAACCACATGGTAGCTCAGTAATGAGTACACTGCAAGAAGGCAGTAATTTAGAACTAATCCCTAATCCCTGCCTAACCCAAGCATGAAAAAATACGTAACCAATGTAACTGAAGGTATTGGAATGTCTGGAAATTGAACCTAGGGCCACACATGCCAGGCAAGTGGTTTACTATGAGCTATATCCCTAGCCCTCTTTTTAGCTTTTATTTTGTGACAGGATCTCATTAAGTTACTTGCATAGGTCTGGAACTTTTGATTAGGACTCCTGTCTTCGAATTCAGGAATTATAATTCATTAGTACAGACATTATCTGCGCCAACAGGGCTTTCTCTCAAAATCTAATTCATATTCTAGCATTTTGAAAGACCATTGAAAAAGAAGGCAGCAACTAGTATTGTTCATTTATTTTTGGGAAGGATTCCTATAAAATATTGACCTTCATACAGTATGTAATTTCCTTCTCACAAACTGTACCATCACTAGCACCAGGTCGAGAATATGCCTATTTCATAGGTAAGGGATTGTAATATAAATACCAAATACTTATAAACTGAAAACTTCAACATAATACTCAAACTTTCCAACAGAGTAGTAACAGCATACTTATCACCAAAATCACCGAATGCTACATGTAGTATGACCTAATAAGTAAATAAATAGAGAATGCTTAGCACATAGCCTACTCACTCTACCTCACAGTTCCCCACAGCTCAGTTGCTTCCCATTGTAGGAAGATGCCATCGTTCGACCATTTCCATGCTAATAAACTTGTAAGCTATTTCTTATAATACTGAGAAATGATTAAAAGCACCAACTGCTCTTCCAGAGACCTAAGTTCAAATCTCAGCACCCACATGGCAGCTCACAATTGTCTAAAACCCCAAGATCTGACACCTTCAGAGACACATGCAGGAAACCCACCAATGCACATAAAATAAAAACAAAAACAAAAAAAACCACTTTCCCTAATTAAGTAAGGGACACTCAAGTTAATAGCAGTCATCTAGATTTCTCCCCTAACCTTCACGTTTGTAATTATGAACCCCCTGGTTTACACACTTACATCAAAATAGCTCATGGGCACGCCTCACATAGCCCAAACAGGAAATTGTGAATACCATGTCCCCAACAGCTCCCTTCAGCTGGGCAGTGGTGGCACACGCCTTTAATCCCAGCTCTTGGGAGGCAGAGGAAGGTGGATTTCTGAGGCCTGCCTTGCCTATAGAGTGAGTTCCAGGGCAGCCAGTGCTACACAGAGAAACCTTGTCTCGAAAAACCAAATAAATAAATAAATAAATAAAACCAACTACACCAGTCACTACTCAAAACCTTCCAAATATGCCCGAAAGGAACCTCATCTTGGACACCAGCTTTAATCTAGGGGCCAGCCAAGCTACATAGGGAGACCCTGCCTCAAAAATAAAGCCCATCTGTGTGTACACCTTTAATTACAGCATTTGAGACACGGAGGTAGGTGGATCTCCGAGTTCGAGGCCAGCCTTGTCTACAGAGAAAATTCCAAGACAACCTGAGTAGCATAGACAAACCCTGTCTTGAAAAACCCAAAATAACTGGGGCTGGAGAGATGGCTCAGCCTTTAAGGGCACTGACTGCTCTTCCCGAGGTCATGAGTTCAATACCCAGCAACCACATGGTGGCTCACAACCATTTGTAATGGAATCTGTAGTCCTCTTCTGCCGTGTCTGAAGACAGCTATAGTATACTTATAAACACAAAATAGACAAATTAAAAAAAACCTCATGGATTGGGGTGTAGCTGTGTGACAGGAAGCTGGTCTAACATTTACAAAGCCTTAGGTTCTATCCGCAACACTGTGAATTGTTTTTATTAAATGAACGCTTTTTATTGTCACTTGTATAAAAAAAAAGGTTCCATCTCATCTTTTAAACTGAGCAAATCTTCTAAAGCAGAGGTCGCCCTAAAGTCACGAGAAGCCACGTGTTCACCAGAACCATCCGGCTCTTGATTTTTCACATCCTTTCGGAACCCGGGGACTTGAAAGACACTCAAATGTGTTCCGTTGCTCCGTCTCTCCTTAAGTCTTACCCAGCTCTCTGCCTGTCCCACATAAGCCTTTTGGCTCAACAACTTCATCTCACCTACCTTAAAGATGGCGTAGCCAACGGATGTTTCAAACAGGACCAACATGGCGAGGCCAGATCAGGGCGCTACGCGGCGAGCCGCGAGCCCTTACGCCACTGCAAAAGGCTAACTTTCGGCCACTGAAGGCCCGCTAGGCCTCAGACGCAGGGGAGCGCAACGCCTTCGCCTCCCCGCAGACAGACAGACCACGTTGCCCAGACGTTCCACACCTCTTTGCACGGACCAGCAAATCCGCGAGTCTCCTTCTCCAAGGATTCTGGGATGTGACGTCACTTCCCTCCAACCAAAGCCGCAGAGCGTGAGGTCATTTCCGGGTTTTTCCCGCCCACACAAGTGTCCGGAAAGAGGCGGCCTCAAGTTATCGCGAGACCTTGTAAGTCCTGAACTGAGGTTGGGAGCGGTCGGTTTACACGGTTATGTGAAGAAGAAAAAGTTCTGTGTACATTATATTTTATTATGTATAATATATAAATTACATGTATACAGTCTACAACACAAAATCATTTACAGCACGTATGCCACGCCCCGCTACGTAAAGGACATTTTATTTTAAAATAGCGCAGAACACATTTTCTTGATGGGTAGTTGCACTCCGGTCCCAGCAGTACGTTAGCTCTAGGGGATCTGAACCGGAACCGGAGTTGTGGGCGATTGTAAACCGTCTCGTGGGTGCTGGGAACCCAACCAGGTCCTCTGCAAGGGAAGCCGACTTTTATAACCAGGAACATTTCCTGGTGCTGCTGCTTCTCTGGTCAAACAGGTTTTTAGCAAAGATTTCTTTTATAGCTATAAGTATAGATCTTTTCGGGAGCGGGGAGGGTTGTGTTTAAAATGACCCCAAGGTATGAATTTAAGCATGTCTCAATGCAATCTCTTTTATGGAAACGGTCAGCTTCAGCGGCTGAGTTTTAAAACAAAGTCTTACGAATCTCAGACTAGCCTCAAACTCACTGTGAAGCTGAGCATAACCTTGCTTAAGAACAATTTGTTTGGCCGGGCGGTGGTGGCGCACGCCTTTAATCCCAGCACTTGGGAGGCAGAGGCAGGTGGATTTCTGAGTTTAAGGCTAGCCTGGTCTACGGAATGAGTTCCAGGACAACCGGAGAACTAAACAGAGAAACCCTGTCTTGAAAAACAAAACAAAACAAAAAAAAAAAAAAAAAAAAAGAAGAAAGAAAGAAAGAAAAAGGGTCTTAGTATCTAGCCCAGGTTGGCCTTAAATCATTGCCCTCCTGCCTCAGCCTTCAGAGTGCTATTAGAACTTTGGAGTTCTATTATATTAGAATATAGTGGCTATGTATGTTCAATGACTAGATTTAAATACCCCAGTTCTTCCACAAATCTAGCTCCCAAAGGAAGTAGAACTTTTCCTCGTTGCCTAAGTCTAAAAATTAATTTTGCATCTACTGAAGACTGAAAGATTAAATAACTAGATGTTCTGTAACAATTTCACAGAATGGATAAACAGGAAAGAGTATACTTGTTTGGACAGCAAAAAGATGGACATATGGGGGATACAAAGGAATTCTTAGAGTTGCAGGCAAGAGCAGAGTTGATTATAACTAGAGTTATGTTTATCATATTTAGGGAGACAAGATAAAGCAATAAGAGAGGAAGAGAACAACAGTATAATGGGAAAGAAAATAGCACCCCAAAGCTTGGTTTGGGAAAAGAACATATAGCCAAATGGATGAGCCAGAAGCACCATGTCTCTTCATATTTTTAACTCCAGCTATGTTAATGTCTTGTGTCCTTAAAACAAGTGTCATTTCCTGGAGAATTCTACCTGCAGTTCATGCTTACCAGTGTCCAGATACCTTTGAGTAGGATCTCATTAGGTAATTCTTAACATTTAAATAAAGGAATTCCTTCAGGAAGTAAAATCCTTTTCCTTCCATCTAAACATTTGTATCTTTTTTTTTTCTAAAAGGAAAAGACGCCTTTTATCAAATGAGAAATCACTGGCATGAATTTTCCAGAATTTGTCCTTGCAAATTGCCACTTATACAACTCCTTCAATACTGTACTTCAGAACTGTCTCAGATTTAGATTTGGATATTGGCCAAAGATAGTAATTGTCTGAAAATCCTAAAGTACCTTATTAAACAAGTACTGGGTCAAGGAAAAGTAGTACAAAGAGATATTAGAGGGAACGTATCGGGAGTGGGAAGATGGCTCCATGGTTAAGAGCACGTGCTGCTCTTCCAAGGGCTCAGACTTCAGTTTCCAATGTCCACAACTGCCTGTAAGTCCAGCTCCAGGGAATCCGATTTGCTCTTTTAACTTCCCTAGGCACCCACATATGTGTGACTTACACACAGACATACATACAAAAATAAAAATAATAAAATTTGAAAAACAGAATATGGGAGATATTCAGTAATAGAATATGGGTATAAGGACTTATATTCTTTTTTAAGGTTTATTTATTTTATGTAAGTACACTGTAGCTGTCTTCAGACATACCAGAAGGCAGCATCAGATCCCATTACAGATGGTTATGAACCACCTTGTGATTGCTGGGAATTGAACTCAGGTCCTCTGGAAAAGCAGTCAGTGCTCTTAACCTCTGAGAATCTCCCCAGCCCCAGAGCTTATAGTTTTAACCTGTTAAGATGACAATAAGAAACATAGTATAGGGCTGGAGAGATGGCTTAGCGGTTAAGAGCACTGACAGCTCTTACAGAGGTTCTGAGTTCAATTCCCAGTAACTGCATGGTGGCTCACAACTATCTGTAATGGGTTCTGATGCCCTCTTCTGGTGTATCTGAGGTCAGCTACAGTGTACTCACACATACAAAATAAATTAGAAAAACAAACAAACAAACAAGCCAGGTGATGGCGGTGTACGCCTTTAATCCCAGCACTTGGGAGGCTGAGGCAGGAGAATTTCTGAGTTCGAGGCCAGCCTGGTCTACAAAAAAACAAAAATAAAAGAAAGAAAGAAAGAAAGAAAGAAAGAAAGAAAGAACCAAAACTAACAAACAACCCCCAAAAACAAACAAACAAAAAGAAACATACTACAGGTTATAAAGTGAATAAATAAAATAATTAATGGGAAAGCAAGGAAAACCAGTTCTCTGCAAACCACAGGTCCCATCTCTGCTCCAGCTGGAACGTAAGCTCCATAAGAGTTTGTCATTCATTGCCAGAGCTGTCTGACCACAGCTCAGCAGGTAAAAGGCACCCTCACTACCTAAGATTTGGTGTTTCTTTGTTGTGTTTTAGTTTTGGTTTCAGCCAGTGAGTCCTGCACTTTATTGTCTGTCGTCTCAGGCCTTGACTGCATACTTGCGCAGTGTGTACAGCCCCTCCTTCTGGGGCTGCTTCTTGGTCTTCAGCTTTTCTTCATGTTCGGTGAGCCGGCAGCGCATGGCTTCAGTCTTCTTGGGTCGCAGGTTCAGGGGCTTGTACTTCTTGCCCTTGTAGAATTTCCTGAGGTTTTCTTTTTGAGTCTGGTTAATGACAGTGAGGACTCCAGCGATGGACGCAAAGCTGGACAGTTCCACCTTCAGGTCATCCAGTTGTGTCAACAGCGCCTCCTCCTTCTTGCCGCACAGGTCACGAGCCTTAATCTTGGCCATTGCTGCACTGTTCATGGCTCAGGCCGCCTGGTTGGGGAGAGTCACTTACCTGAATTTGACATCAAGTACACATATGGTAGAAAAGAGAATTGAGATCTGCAGACTGTTCTCTGACCTCTTCTTCCTATATATCGCCTGATTATTATGCTTTATCTGCTCTTTCTTTTCTGTGTTTATTTGTTTCAAGACAGTGTTCCTCTGTGTAGTCCTGGCTGCCTTGGAATTTGCTCTGTAGGCCAGTGGGACCTTGAACTCACAAAGCTCTGCCTGCCTCTGCTTCCCAAGTGCTGGTACTAAAGGCATGTGCCACCATGACTGGCTGAATTGCTCTATTTATTAAAATACGCCTTTTTTTTTTCTTACAAAGACTTTTATGAGTGGGATTTTACTCATCTTTGGAACGCAGAGTCTTTTTTTTCTTTTTTTTTTTAAATGTTTATTTATATTATTTATATGAGTACATCATAGCTGTCTTCAGACACACAAGAGGGCACCAGATCCCATTAACAGAGCCACCATATGGATGCTGGGAATTGAACTCAGGACCTTTGGAAGAACAGTCAGTGCTCTTAACCGCTGAGCCATCTCTCCAGCCCACAGAGTCTTACTGTGTAACCTCATCTTGAATTCACAGACCTCCTGCTTAGCCTCTTCAGTGCTAGCACCACAATTGTGCACCATGCCCAACTATGAGGGGCAATGTTGCTTTTTTTCGTTTTTTAAATCAATAAAAGTTAAATGGATAATCATCATTGCATTGGAACAATAGTAGTGTTCAACCAACCATATTTTCTCTCTCTCTCTCTCTTGCTCCATCTCTCTATCCCTACCCCCTTTCTATAAGAGATAAAAATCCACTAATTTCCATATTCTAATACTGGCTGCATACATTTTCAGGCAACAATAGGGACTATAGCGACAATTTTGGAGTTTTGGTTTCTTAAAAAAAAAACCAGAAACATTATGGGAATATGTTTTTATTTTAATCTCAGGTGTGGGATATAGGACTGCTTCAGATTGTCCACAGCAGATGACTCTGGTTTGCCACATGCTCTAATAGAAGTGTGACTTGCCAGCAGATAGTTTCTATATAATTCTAGGGATTTTAAAGAGGATGTATAAAAATGCTAAGGCCCTGAGAGGTAGGGTGTGTTGTTTGCTTGGTTGTCATTGGCTACAGTTTGCTAAGTAGTCATGCACAAAAAAGAAAGAAGAAATTAGATATCCTGACAGTAAAGATCAAAGTTGCCCCAAGGAACTTTCTGCCTCGAATTAGCAGGATTACATTACCCCTCCCCTCTGTCTAGGAACTGTTTTGTCTTCTGTCTAGTGTTAGAGGGTCAAAAGGGCAGGAAAAGGGCGGAAGAAAAGAGAACCATGAGTTGGCCACTGTCCAGCTACAAGGGACCCTTTCAATTTAATGAAGGTGTATGTAATGTTAGGTGCCTGCAATGCTGCTGAGCCTCTAATCCCAGTGTTTAGGACATGAGGCAGGAGGATCAAGGCTACATAGTAAGTTCAGCCTTGGCTACATAGTAAGTTTGAAGTCAGCCCAGGCAATATTTAATTCTGAGGAAGGATTTGTAACCAGCCTGGGCTGAAATTCAATCTATATTCCAAACTGACTTCAAATTATCAATCCTACCTTGACCTTTCAAGTGATGGATCGTATATACTGCTTTGTTTAGCAGGGAAAAATCTATTTATGGAAGCCAGAGAATGCACCATTGTTTCCTTTTTTAAAAAAAGATTTATTTATTTATTATATCTAAGTACACTGTAGCTGTCTTAGACACACCAGAGGAGGGTGTCAGATCTCATTACAGATGGTTGAAGGCCACCATGTGGTTGCTGGAATTTGAACTCAGGACCTCCAGAAGAGCAATCAGTGCTCTTAACTGCTGAACTATCTCTTCAGCCCCATTGTTTTCAATTTATTCTGTTCTGACTAACTAGAAAAAGTGAAGAGAAAGAGATGGAGTGTTCATTTTAAAAGGCATCTAAGAATTATTAGGGCAGAGAGGATTGAGCAGGAAAAGATCTCAGAGAAGAAAAACAACTCAGTGTTGTGGTCTAAATAGAGTTGTTCTCTTGTCAAGTAGAAGTCTAATCCCCAGAGTCTTAAGCTAGTGAGGTTGAGAAGGTACTAGTATAACCTCAGCCATCTTATTTAGTAAGGGTAAGGCCTTTGGGAATCGATTACAGTGGATAAGGGGAAACCTCCAACATTGCATCCTGGTCACTTTTTCTTTCTTTCTTTCTTTCTTTCTTTCTTTCTTTCTTTCTTTCTTTCTTTCTTTCTTTCTTTCTCCTAGCTGTCTTGGAACTCACTCTGTAGACCAATGCACCACCACTGCCCCGCCATCCTGGTCACTTACAAAGGAGGATAGAAACCTCACAGAGGCACATGAGTGTTCCTGCCAAGATGATAACTTAGCCAAGAGAACCCTTGCAAGAACTTATGCCATGATACTTGGATTTTAAGACTCCCAATTTTATTTTAGAAGACTTTTTTCTTTCTTTCTTTCTTTCTTTCTTTCTTTCTTTCTTTCTTTCTTTCTTTTTTTTCTTTTTGAGACAGGGTTTCTCTGTGTAGCCCTGGCTGTCCTTGAACTCACTCTGTAGACCAGGCTGGCCTTAAACTCAGAAATCCGCCTGCCTCTGCCTTCCAAGTACTGGGATTAAAGGGGTGCGCCACCACCGCCCGGCTGAAGACTTTTTTTTTTTTTAAGATAACATTTGTTTGGTGTGTATGGATGTGTGTATGTGTGTGTATGTGTGTGTGTGTGTGTGTGTGTGTGTGTGTGTATATGTGTGTGGGGGTGTTCCTTGGCCCCCAGCAGCAGAAGAATAATGACACAGAGGCTTATTAATTTTATAGTTTAGGCCTTACCTTAGGCTACTTCCCAGCTAGCTCATCAAACTTAGTTAATCCAAGTATACTAATCCACATTACTCACCTCTTTCTTTCTCTTTCTCTCACTCTTTTTCTTTCTTTTTTTTTTTTCTTAAAGATTTGTTTTATGTATGTGAATACACTGTAGCTATCTTCTTCAGACACACCAGAAGAGGGCATCAGATCCCATTATTACAGATGGTTATAAGCAACCATATGGTTGCTGGGAATTGAATTCAGGACCTCTGGAAGAGCAGTCAGTGCTCATAACAGCTGAGCCATCTCTCCAGCCCTCTCTCTTTTTCTTCAATCCCAATTGCAAATCTTACCACCTCTGCTTCAAGGTCATCCTCAATTACATCCTGAGCTCAAGGACAATCTAGGATACAAGAGACCCTACCTACAAAACAAGAACAAGCGGGGCCTCCCAGAGATCCCCTCTTAGCCAGGGAGTCATGCTGCCTTCCCTTTCTTTTTTCTTCTTTTCTTTCTTTCTTTCTTTCTTTCTTTCTTTCTTTCTTTCTTTCTTTTTTTTTTTAGTATAGAATAGAGTTTATTCAGGACATGAGGAGGGGGATTAAGAGAGTAACAGAGGCAGAGAAAGGCAGAGAGAGGGAGAGAGTAGAGAAGTAGAGGCTGGCCATGACCACGTGGAGAGAGGGAGGAAAGGAATGGGGGGGACAAGAGGGAACAAGAGAGCAAGAGGCAAGAGAGGCAAGAGAGCAAGGGACCATGCCTTCCCTTTCCTGCCTAGCTATTGGTCGTCAGATCTTTATTAAACCAATCATTGAGTGAGGAAGATGATGAACTATAGGAATAACAATACCAAAATTCAGTCAGTACTCAGCTCCCTGCTGGTACAGAATTAACAACACAAATACAACTTTCACACAATGCATCCCAGTGTGTGTGTGTGTGTGTGTGTGTGTGTGTGTGTGTGTGTGTGTGTACATGTAACATGGCCATGAATGTCCACTTCCACCATGTGAGCCCTGGGAGTAAAACTCAGGTTGTCAGTCTTGGTGACAAGTGCCTTTTACACCAGAGCCATCTTCTTGGCCCCTCTTTTCGTGTGCCACCACTGCCCCGCTTGTTTTTGCTTTATAAGTAGAATGTCTTCTAGCCTAGATTGGCCTTGAGCTCATGATATAATTGAGGATGACCTTGAATTTATGGTCCTCCTGACTGTACAGGTGTGTGCCATTGTACTTAGCTTCTTTTCTCTCTGAAACAGCCTGTGTCAGGCATTTTGATTAGGTCATGAAAATCTGGACTGGAGAGAGGACTCCATGGGTAAGGACAATTTTTTGAGTAAGCCTGAGAACCAAATTCCAATCCCAGTACTGGGAATACTCCTGTAACTCCAACAATTAGGGGAGAGATTATAAGAAGATGTCTGGGACTTGCTGGCTTTCTGCCTAGCAGAGATGGGGATGGGCAGAAGGTTTCAGGTTCAAAGGAATAAGGAACATAGTGATAGAGAAGAACCCTTCTTTTCCCATGTATATGTACAAACATATGCAAATAAAATGCCTATACACATAAGATAGTAATAAAATGAAATCTTTAAAAAATTTATATATAAATAAAACAATGATCAACATGGGAGGTCAAGAAAGGCAAGTTGAGTCTTGGATATAGCTATGAGTAAAGCAGGAGCTTAACATAGCAAGGTCTTGAGGCCCTTGGCTTGATCCCCAAGATCATAAATGTATACACACACACACACACACACACACATGCACACACACACATGCACATACACACACATACACACACATGTACACACACATGCACACACGCACACACACATACACACACATACACATACACACACACGCACACACGCACACACACATACACACACACACATGCACACACATACACACACACATGCACACATGCACACACGCACACACATACACACACACATGCACACGCACATGCAGTGAGCTGTGGGAGATTTCAAATCAAGAGAATCTAAGATACAGATGAATGTCTTTGGGAATGTCTTCATTTACTCTTACCTTGGAAACTATCCTGCTTTAGTAAACCAGTTATTATTCAGGTTTTGTTACATTCCTCAGATGTGTTATGACAAGAAGATGGTTTGAATTTACAATTTAAGAGGGGGAAAATAATTGAAGTTAAGCATTGGGGCCAGGCAGTGGTGACACACACCTTTAATCCCAGCACTTGGGAGGCAGAGGCAGGTGGATTTCTGAGTTCCAGGCCAGCGTGGTCTACGGAGTGAGTTCCAGGACAGCCAGGGCTATACAGAGAAACCCTGTCCCGAAAAGTCAAAAAAAAAAAAAACAAAAAAAACAAAAAACAAACAAACAAACAAAAAAAAAACCAAAGAACACCCAAAAACATTGGAATGTGAGCTTGGAAGTAGGAAGAAGGGAAAATATTAGAATCTTGGGGAAGTTATTCAGAACTCAAATTCACCTTCAGTGACAACAGAACTTCAGAATATAGGAAAGCCAGTGAGCTAGAAAATGAATCTGATGGGTATCAACAGGGAGCAGGTTCAGTATTAGTATTGAAGATTTTTGGAAACATAAAAAAACTGAGGCCAGCAAAGAGTGACGACTCAGGCCTATTATCCTAGCACTCAAAGGCTAAGTCAGGAGTATTAGTTTGAGTTCAAGGTCATTTTAAGCTACAGAATAAGATTCCATCTTAATAAAATAAAATAAAATAAAATAAAATAAAATAAAATACTTCTGGGCTGGAGAGATGGCTTAAATGTTAAGAGCACTGATTATTCTTCCAGAGGTCCTGAGTTCAATACCCAGCAATCACATGGTGGTTCACAACCATCTGTAATGAGATCTGGTGCCTTCTTCTGCCCTATGGGCATACATGCAGGAAAAATGGTATATACATAATAAATGAACCTTAAAATAAAGCCAGGCAGTGGTGGCTCATGCCTTTAATCCCAGCACTTGAGAGGCAGAGGCAGGCAGATTTCTAAACTCAAGGCCAGCCTGATCTACAGAGTGAGTCCAGGACAGCCAGGGCTACACAGAGAAACCCTATCCCCCCCCCCCAAAAGCAAAACAAAACAGAATATTATTAAAAATTTTCCAAAAATAGTAATGGAAGCTTTCTTTTTTTTTTTTTTTTTCGGTTTTTCGAGACAGGGTTTCTCTGTATATCCCTGGCTGTCCTGGAACTCACTCTGTAGACCAGGCTGGCCTCAAACTCAGAAATCTGCCCGCCTCTGCCTCCCAAGTGCTTGGATTAAAGGCATGCGCCACCACTACCCTGCTTCTTTTGCTTTTTTTTAAAGGCAGGGTCTCAAACTCTCTGTGCAGCTGAGAAAACCTTACATTTCTGATCTCCCTGCCTCTATCTCCCAAATAACAGAGGCTGGGGTTGGAGCTCAGCTAGTAGAGCATTTTCATGGCAAGTATGAAATCCTGGGCTTAGTCTTCAGTCCGACATAACTGGACACGGAGGAGCACATGTGTGATCCCCGCCTTGGGGGATGGAGACCATGGTCAGAGTTTCAGGTCAGCCTAGGATTCATGAGACCTCATCTCAACAAAGTAGCAATTGGGGTTGGAGAGATGGCTCAGAGGATAAAGTGCTTACTTCAAAAGCTTAGAGTGCTGAATACATATCCTAACACCCATACAAAAGTCAGACATGGTGCTCTTCTGTGTAACCCCAGTGCTGGGAATGGAGCAGAGACAGAAGGATCCCTGGAGTTTGCTGACCAGAGAGTGTAACAGTGACAAACCCCAGGTTCACCCGGAGACATTTAGGGTGTATTGGCTCTGCCTGGAATCTCAGCAACAAGAGGCTAAGGCAGGCTTTTCCAACTTGGGCCCATCAGAATGGCTCCTGCAAAGAAGGGTGGCAAGAAGAAGGGTCGTTCTGCCATCAACGAGGTGGTGACCTGAGAATACACCATCAACATTCACAAGTGCATCCATGGAGTGGGCTTCAAGAAGCCTGCTCCTAGGGCACTCACAGAAATTCGGAAATTTGCCATGAAGGAAATGGGGACACTGGATATGCACGTTGACACCAGGCTCAATAAAGTCATCTGAGCCAAGGGAATAAGGAATGTTCCATATTGCATCAGAGTACATTTGTCCAGAAAGTGTAATGAGGATGAGGATTCACCAAACAAGCTGTACACATTGGTAACTTACGAGCCTGTTACCACATTCAAAAATCTACAGACTGTCATTGTGGATGAGAACTAACCTGCTGAATGTCAAATAAAGTTGCAGAACTGCCAAAAAAAAAAAAAAAAAAAAAAAAAAAAAAA